>CANXYC010211683.1:0-12114 GCA_948193065.1 Aleurites moluccanus | reverse complement strand
TATATATATATATATAATTGAGCCTTTAATTTATAATTCCAACTAATATCTATAATTTGGAAAGCATATACAATTATATATATAAGTGAACTTATCATAACAAATTAACTTTTATATTTTAATGAATGAAATAAAATGAAGATCTAAATTTAATAACTACTAGTGCCATCTAGATGGTTAGTTGGCAATGGAACCTACATTTAGGGGTGGGAAAAAACTAGATGGATCAAAAATCAAAATAAATTGAATATAATTTGATTGGTTTGATTTGATTTAAATTTTAATTTTAATTTGGTTCGATTTATTTTTTTTATAAATTTTAATTTAGTTTTTTTTAAAATTTAAAATAATTGAATCGATCAAAAATATATATTTTATATTTATTTGTATATATATATATTTTAATATATATTTTTTAATAATTATATACTTATTTTGTTGAAGAAACTGAAATAATCAAATAACTAAATCAAAATATATCGAAATTAATAAAATATTTTATTATTATTATTATTTATATTAAATTTATCATAGTTAAATCTCCCCTAACATCAAAAAGATAATTTGTTAGAATTTGAATTTCAAATTTTTAAAATAAAAAATAAATTATAAACTCTACATAATAAAATGTATCAATATTATAAATATCTTAATCTGTATATTTATCATTAATGCACATAAACTTCCTTTCTAATTAAGATATTTAAAAAATTATAAAATCATCCTAAAAATGAAAAATTTTAAAATTCAAGATCCAAATATATTATGTATAAAAATTTTTGTATTATCTTGTTACAAAAATTTAAGATATTTCAATTCAAAAATTTAAAACTTTCAATACAATTCAATTTAAGTTAATACAATTCGAAAATAAAAAAAAATCAATTTAAAAAAAGAAAATTTCTTAGATAAACACACACATATATATATATACTATATAATGATTTTTATAATATTATGTCAACTTTATTCAAAATAATTAGTAATAATGTCACAATCCAAGTTCAGGACATGACAGTCCTAGAATGTGAAAACAATCAGAGACGTCCGACACCTGTAGAACACCAGTAGCACTGAACCAATTACACACTTATAACCAATACCATAATTATCACCATATGTCATCCATACTTAAATTATAATAGTCCAATAATATATTTCATCACACAGTTACAATATACATACAAACTATTTTATTAACTATTAGTTATTACAGACCATGAAGCATACCTAGAAAATAACAAAATGAAGTAATATCACAGTATTTACATTATAAAAATGTACTCTGGTTCCTCTAGGAAGAAGTTGAGAACCATTTTACTACTCCTGTCTTGAAAAGTTAAAACCACTATAGGGTGAGTATATAACATACTCAGTGAGCTCAATATACAACATATTATATGCAGGGTAAGGTCACAGTAAAGAATGAATGATCAGTGTCAAAGGAAAGGGTAGTGCACACCAATATCCATAAGGTAAGATACAAATAATAATAAATAAGCAGTGTCAGTAATAGTATCAGCTGTCAAGTCTGTATATGGAAGTGACAGACTAAGGGGCCAATAACAGTAGCAGTGAATTGAAATCAGTAAACTATATTAGGAGGGTCAGACCTTATGGCTAGGACAAATCCCTTCCCAGCTAGGGTTTTGGACATTTAACCCTATCCAGGAGGCCATGGTGCACAACACCGATGGATTTTATCCACTACTCCATCGATCAGATAGTTCTATTAAATACACATATATAAGGCATTAGAAACAATATACATCATCAAAGGAACAATATCAATAAATAGGATACAATAATAGTGTAGTAAAATTTAGTATCAGTCTGTGAACAATTAATATTTTCAATACAGTAGATATCAAGACGGTTATCAATAATAGGTGTCACAATGGTTGCAATAAACAAGTATAGGTTCATTATCATCAAAGTCATCCAATGCCATTTGTGCTGGAGAAATTGGCTAGCCAATGTCACTAGCGACAATGACATTGGCTAAGTTAGTAAATGAAAGGAATTTGGTTTAGGCATTTTATCGAATAGTTGGTGTGCAACTTTCAATCAACAATTAAACATAGTTTTAGTGAAATTTTGATAATGCCCAAACAACAATTCAAAGGTTCACAAAGTAGACAATATAATCAACAACTCAAATGCCAAGATAAACAACAATTTAAGGATCAAATTCAAGGGTGAAATTAAGGAAAATAAAGCTAAATTTTCAAAGGGAATATCACAATATGGTTCGGCCAAGAAGAGAATTTCACAATTCAATTCCATAATTCATTTTAACATATTAGACATGTATAATGGAACATATTAAACTTATCTAAATCCTTAGATAGCAAGAATTTCACCTTGAACTCCAATTTCTCTTATAAGAGGCAATGTGAACAGTTTGCCTCAAATTTTGATTCTACACCAAACCAATCATTTATTTAGCTTCTAATGATAATAATAAGATATATTCTAACTAAATTAAGAATCATATAACACTAATTTAAGAATTACTAATCGACATAATGCAATTAGGGTTTCAAATTTGGGAATTTCCATCAATTGGTGCAAATTGATGCAATTAGTTGTTAAACCTATGTTATTCATCATCTAAAAAATCTAAACTAACCATAAAATGGAAAAAAACTTCAAGTTACCTTAGATGGGTGTGTGAGCCGAAACTCCTTTAAAGAAAAATCACAATTTTCCTTTGTTGTTTTGAAGTAATTTTGATGGAAATAGGTTGGAGTTAGGTCGAATTTAGGTTTTCTTTAGTATTTCTTTGGATTTTAATGAAAATTTGGTGGGTTTTACACTTAGGTGATTCGTCCATGGTGGAGAAGAAGAATAAGAAGAAGAAGAAAAAGGGTGAAAAATATCTAAGGCATGGTATTTATATGCCAAATTTTAGGGTATTTGCACATAAGTCCTTAAACTGTGCTTATTTGCACTTTTACTCAATAACCTTCTGTAATTATTTCTGTTTAGAATCAAATATCAGTGTGGGGAGTAAAATAACTTATTTTGGGTTATTCTATCATTTAATATTACTCTGGGTTTAATTCTGTGTTTTAGACAGCGGGTTTCCAAAAATACACCTAAAGTTGCACTTATTTATGGTTTTGTCATTCTATTGATTTTCCATCATCCATAACACTTTTCCATTCTTTCTTTTTATCAATAAATAACTTTATTTTAGTTCTCTTATTACCCATAGCTTTGTATTAAATAACTTTAGATTTGGTATTGTACTAATTCCACAGATTGAGTAATTATTTCTAGTGTTATCAGACTGATACTTTAAAGAATTGTCTAGTAACTATGTCAAAACTCTAGGGTATTACACTCTACCCCTTAAATAAATTCATCCTCGAATTTAATATTAATACGTACCTTACTATTGGAACAAGTGTGGATACTTAGTGTGCATATCTTGTTCGCTTTTCCATGTACAATCTTTCATTGATTGATTTCTCTATAATATTTTCACCATCAGAATCTTCTTGTTGCGTAATTGTCTAACTTGACGATCAATTATTTTCATAGGTACTCCTTCATATGACAAGTCTTCTTCAATCTCAATATCTTGTGATTCCAACATATGTGATGGATCTGACACATACTTGCGAAGCATTGATACGTGAAATACTGGATATATATGGCTTAAGTTAGGTGCAAACGCCAGTCTATAAGCAACATTACTAATTTTCTCCAGAATCTCGAATGGTCTGATGTATCTAGGTGACAATTTACCTTTCTTCCCAAACCTCATTACATCTTTCATAGGTGAGATTTTAAGTAAGATATGATCACCTTCAGTAAAATGTATATCTTTCCTCTTTGGATCTGCATAACTTTTCTGTCTACTGAATGCAGTCTTCATTCTTTGCTTAACAATAGGCACTTTCTCTATCGTTTCATTAATTAATCCAAATTCTTTCCTCCCCATTCCACCCAACAAACAAGAGATTGACACTTCTTGTCATGTAATGCTTCATACGAAGCCATCTCGATAGATGAATGATAACTGTTACTGTATGAGAACTCAATCAATAGAAAATACTGATCCCAATTACCTTCGAAATATAGTACACATAGCCATAACATGTCTTCTAGTGTTTGTATAGTACACTCTGATTGGCCATCAGTTTGCGCATGAAATGCAGTACTAAACTATAGTTGTGTACCTAATGTCGTTTGAAATTTCTACCAAAACCTTGATGTGAACTGTGTTCTTCTATCTGAGATGATCATTAGTGGCACATTGTGAAATCGTACTATCTTATCAACATACAACTGAGTGTACTATGCTACAGTATAGCTAGTCTTCATTTCCAAGAAATGAGCTGACTTAGTCAGTCAATCAACTATAATCCAGATGGAATCATATCCCCGTAAAGTCTTCGGTAAACCAACTATAAAATCCATAGTAACTTGTTCCCATTTCCATTCTGGCAACTCAATCTCCTGTAGCAAACCCGATGGTCTCTGGTGCTTAAACTTAACCTGCTGACAGGCTAAGCAACTACATCACGTTTCATATTAGGCCACTAATAATGCTCTTTTAGGTCATGATACATCTTTGTAACTGCAGGATGAACACTGTAGT
This sequence comes from Aleurites moluccanus, assembly GCA_948193065.1. Taxonomy (NCBI): domain Eukaryota; kingdom Viridiplantae; phylum Streptophyta; class Magnoliopsida; order Malpighiales; family Euphorbiaceae; genus Aleurites; species Aleurites moluccanus. The sequence goes on along the minus strand of CANXYC010211683.1, from coordinate 7,502 downwards.
AAGCATAATATGCCTTTTTCATGATTTGTTCCTATAACCCATCAATATCAAGTACACACAGTCATTTCCCACAGTTTAATACTCCATCATCCACTGTAAACTCATGAGTCTTACCATCCTAAACATCTTTCTTTAACTTCAATATATAAGGATCTTTATTCCGTGCTTCTTTAATATCATCAATCAATGTCGGCTTTACCCAAAACTGAGCTATCAAAACCTGGTTTCAATATTGGGATCCCAATTCCAATTCAATTCCCATTTCTTTCATCTCTTATATCAATGGTCTTCTTGTATCAGTAATGTGGGATAGACTACCCATCGACTTATGGCTTAAAGCATTTACCATAACATTGGCTTTATCCGAGTGATACAATATCTCACAGTCATAATCTTTTAATAATTCAACGCATCTCTGCTACCGCAGGTTCAGATCTTTCTACTGCAAAATATACCATAGGCTTTTATGATATGTGTAGATCTCATATTTAGCTTCATACAAACAATGCCTTCAAATCTTTAGTGCAAAAACTACTACAACCATTTCTAGGTCATGAGTTAGATAATTCATCTCGTGCTTCTTCAACTATCGTGAAGCATAAGTAATAACTCTTTTATTATGCATTAGCACACAACCCAGTCCGATTCTAGATGCATCACAGTATACAATGAACTTATTAGTCTCTGTTATTAAGGCTAACACTAGAGTAGTTGTAAGACAGGACTTCAGTGTCTGAAAACTCTTTTCACACTCATCAGTCCACTGGAATTTCTCCTGTTTCCTGGTCAGTCTGGTCAATGGAGCAGTAATCTTTGAGAAATCCTTTACATATCATCGATAATAACCAGCCATACCAAGAAAATAGCGTATCTTAGTAATATTAGATGGTTGTGGCCAATTAACAACGACTTCTATCTTATGAGGAATTACTTTAATACCCTCCTTGCTAACAATATGGCCTAGAAAACATACTTCAGTAAGCAAAAATTGGCACTTTGATAACTTAACGTATAATCTGTGCTCCCGTAGTATTTATAGTATTGTTCCCAGATGCTCTGCACGCTCTTCTTCACTCTTAGAGTAGATAAGAATGTCATTGATAAACACTATGATAAACTTATCCAACTATGGCTTGAAGACCTAGTTCATTAAATCTATAAATGTCGCAGGACCATTCGTTAACCCAAATGGCAACACTAGAAATTCATAGTGTATATACTAGGTTCTGAAAGCTATCTAAGGTACATCTTTGTTCTTAATCCATAACTGATGACACCCATACCTCAAATCAATCTTGGAGAAATGGCTTGCACCTTTGCAGTTGATCAAATAAATCGTCGATCCGTGGCAGAGGATTTTTATTCTTAACAGTCACTTTATTCAATTGTTTGTAATCGATGCATATCCATAAAGAACCATTCTTCTTTACAAATAGTACTGGAGCACTCCAAGGTGAGCTACTCGGTCTGATGAACCCTTTATCTAGTAATTATTGCAGTTGAACTTTCAACTCCTTTAGTTTTATAGGTGCCATCAGATAAGGAGGAATGGATATCGGATCTATACCGGGGTACACTTCAATTTCAAACTCAATCTCCCTTTCCGGGCCCTTTCCGAGGGTAGCCCTGGTAAATCTTCAGAGAAAACATCAGGAAACTCACTGACAATAGGGATTTGATCAATTCCTATTAGAGCTTTCTAAGTATCTACTACATGTTCCAAGTAAGTTGGATATCCTTTCCTTAACATTTTTCTAGCCTTGATTGTTGAAATAAGCTTGATACGATATTCACATCTATCACCCTGATATTCAAACTCTGCCTGCCCTACTGGCTGAAATCCAATCTTTCTCTTATAACTGTCGATCATTGCACAATGAACTGTCAGGCAGTCCATCCCCAATATTACATCCAATTCTAACACAGACAATTCTACTAAATTAGCACGTAGAATTCTACCCTCAATAACTACCATGTAGTATGGGCATGCATAAATCACTTCTATACTCTCTCCCATAGGAGTAGAGATCTCTAACAATATCTTCAACAATTGCCTCTCTATATTTAGTCTAGGTGCAAACATTGGTGAAACAAAAGAGTGTGTGGCACTCAAATCAAACAATACTTGTGCAATTTCATTATGTACCAGGATCATTCCTGTCACTGTATTATCTGCTTTCTGTGCTTCCTGAGGATTCACTATAAATACACGTCCCTGTCCTCTTCCTGCAGGGGCTTGACTGCTACTCTAACCCTGACTTTTGCCTTTGCATCTGCCTGCAATCTCTTTATTACCCGTCTGACTCATCTGTACTATTGGTTGTGAAGCTGCTGTAGCAATCTGTTGTTCATATCTCACTGGACTATCTTTAACTAAATGGCCCTATTGGCCAAATCTCAAACAGACACTTATCTGTCATTTGCATTTCCCTCCATATCTTCTACCACATAACTCACATACTGGTACATTAGGTGCCTGAGAGACCGGACTGGATGATCCTTGTGTAGAAAATCGAAACCAAAAAAGCAGCGGAATAAAAATATTTATTCGATTTCCTCCAGGATCCATATAGATCAGAAGGTTAGGGTTTATACCTTTGTTTGATGATTTGACTGCAAGGTTCGATTCTGAGTCAGGAGCAAAAACTTTTTCGCCTTTTGCCTCTATGGTATCCATACAAACGGATCGTCCTCTCACGAACAAGAAGAATATTTATGAGACATTTTGCTAGATATGTCTAAGATAATTAGGATTAAGGTTCAATTTTATTTTTTCTAAAAAACAGCAGAAAATATGTGTAACCTAAATTAACATCACATGTATATTTATAGGCATTTAACCCTAACATTAGGTCAACTAATAAAATCTTAATTCACCCCATCTAACTTGGGCTCGAATTTTGGGCTTATATTAGTTCTTAGCTAAACCATTTAGCCCAATGCTTATTTTTTAATCCATCTCATAAATTAAAATTTCTATCATCGATCCGATCTAAATGTGTGACCCTATAGGTTCCTATAACATTAGCAGTGACATAAAATCATATTTTATATCACAAGCAATAAGCGGTGTCTAGCAACACATCAATGCTACCTAAGTCACGAGAATGTCAATGACTCAACATAACCTTTATTGTGACAAAATTACTAAGTAATTAAATCCTTTTATCATAGATGTCTCGATTGAACATGAGTCATGGAATATGTCACACTCGCATATTTCAATCTTTATATTTTTGATACCTGAGTAGATTCCTAAATCAAATGACATCAATATCACATAACGACTCATTTGAGCATGGCCATACATTTTAGGTCTCACTCAATCAAAGGGCCCAAAGACATCACTCCTGTTATATAGGAGAGACAAATCTTATCTTGATCACTCAACATCCCTCTACATAATTTGTGTCATATCCAATTACTATTTTTATAGTACATCCCGTTACAGAAGAAGTTTAACAGTATCAAGATATACAATTCCTTATGTTGAGATCTTTGATGGTCTCAAGTCAAAGGATCATACTATTATTATCACTATGAGAAATACTTATGACACTCATACAACAATCCATGTAGTATTCTCATGATAGGTCAATCTAGTACATAGTTCTCCAACACGTACTTATGTGTTGACTTGATATCTCATATCCATGACAATTGTCATCAGTCACTACACATACTAGTCTCGACGTATTATTGATATCTCATTTCACAGTAATACTTGACTAGAGATGATTTTAGAATATCTTATTCTAGGGATATTATTATAATAATTTATATTACGCAGTTATTCAAATAATCATAATAATGAAAGCCATAAATATATAAATCATAATATAAAATGTACTAAAAATAATCATCTGATGATTGGTCTTTAGGGCATAAATCCAACACCTTATGAATACCCAGGAGTTGTCTATCTAGTGGTACCTCTTCCCTGTCCTCTTCTACTCTAGCTACCAGACTACTGTCTCTGATATATTTTGGATACTGTGTCAGTCTATCGTTGTTGGGAACTTCCTTCCCTCTTTTTATACTGCCTACTGGATCCTCCTTTCTTCCTCTGATCTCTCTTTGCCCTCTCTTCTTTGTACTTGTCTTCCATCTGTATTGTTTTATTGATGATGGTTGTCAGGGAAGTGAACTCTGTAGTCACTAAAGCATTATGTAAGGATGCATGCAGACCTCTCCTGAATTTGATAATCAAATCTATCTCTGTTGGTGCTATCCTGGTAGTATATAGTTTGTTATTTTGACAATTAGAAACTAATTAGATAGTTAATTTTAGTGTAGAAAATCTTTTGGAGGAAAAGTGTGAAGATTGTCCATTTTGCTTATTTTAGAGCAATTGAAGAATTAGAAGGGTATTTTAGTAATTTCAGCATTTAGGTGAGCTTCCTTTATGCCATTTTACATGTGTATACTATTAGATTGAATTAAGGAAACCAACCTTGCAATTTGGTTGTTGGCCGAATGGCTTTTGTATATTTTTTTCCCTTTTTATTTTCTTTGTATTTCTTCATAAATTCAAGCCTATTTTGATTAGTATAATCATGTAAATTGTGTTGATTGTTACACCTATTCTATTGTTGGTATTGTGAAAATGTTATTGGCCATTTGGACTTTGAAATTATTGCACCTATAGCTTATCAAATGACAACAAAACTTGTGCACACCATATGTTCGATAAAAGTCCTAAATAAACCATTAATATTTATGTTACTTGCCTATGCCCAATGCCATTGTCGCCAGCGACATTGGCTATCCAATGGCACTGGTGATAGTGGCAATTGATTAACTTCATTATTATTTGATACCTACCTATTCATTGTGTTCATTGGTAAACCTATTATTGGTATCACACCGATATGCAGCTTGTTTGATCTAACTGTTGATTATATACTGTTATTAATATATATTCAATATATTTATTGATACCTGATCATGCAAACGAATTCATTGATAATCTATATTATGTTTGTTACCTTATATTGTGAATTTTACAAAACTACTATATTTATGGGGTGGTAGGGGGAAACAATCATCTTTGTGCATAGTGGCCTACTGGGCAGGGCTAATTGTCTAGAACCCTAGCTAAGAAGGGACTTGTCTCAACCATAAGGTCTAGCCCACCTTTTATACACAGTGGATATTCGATTATAGCTACAGACCCCTTATATCTATCTTATGCACACACAGACCCATATTTGATTCTTGTTGAGACTCAGTTATATTTATTGCTATATTAATGGTACTGTTTCCTTTCTATTCACCTGAAATATTACCTTGTGAGCATTGGTGTGCATAACCTTAATCCTTGATTATTAAATTTTGTATTCCTAATACCTATTACCTTTTTTGCATGTAGTTTGATATATAGTGAATTCACCGAGTATTTATATACTCACCCAATTTATAGTTTAACATTTTCAGGTTATGGGCAATAGTGTGGTTCCAGTCTTTTCTTCGAGGAACTGCCGTTTATTTTTTATTATGTAAATATCTGATACTTATGCATTTTGGTTTTAATCTAGTATACTCCATGGTTTGTATCAATTCATGGTCTATAGATAGTAATGAAAAATGATAAAATGCTATTTTGGACAATTAATATAAAGATTTATTTTTGATTAAGCTAGACTTGAAAATGAGACAATATGGATGATGTAATGTTATGAAATGAGAATGTTGAATATGTTTATTGCAGGATAGTATTATAATATTATAGAGATTCTACGGGTGTTGGTCGTCACTGATTATACCCACATCCTAAGACCGTCACACTCGTTTTTCGAGTCGTGACACACAGTCCAATCGAGGAATACTCATTGTGTGTGACTTTTTAGGTTCATGTCTAATTAGTAATGGGATACAATATTATATAGAATACTGTAAGACAAACTTTCTCCACCAATCAAGGATCCCAACTTTTGACTAGTTCCCATAAGTTATGGTTGACCCTAGCATTAGGCGCCATGACTACCTAATTAGAAATGAATGTTAAACTAGTTATCGACATCCCATATACCTCGATCATAATTACCATGCACTCGAATCCCTTCGTTAGAAGATCCCAATCAAGGCTAGAGTCATGGTGGATGTCAAACCCTAATACCTGATATCATGTCCACATCTTAGTATCAGTTCTCGATATACAATATTCTGACTAGAAAACCCATTCCAGTCAATCTGTAACTACCTTGGCCAAAGACTTTATCAAGAACAGCCAGATGGTATAGGATCTTAACCCCATTTACTCAAGACAATGAATCCCATCTTGGTAGACCCTGTACCTCCATATATAACTAGCGAAGGCCACCATATGCCATATGTAATTGCATGGCTAGCCCTGTCATATAAGCAGTAACAAACCTTAACTACCTTTTTACAAGATACATGTCCCCTCAAGTCCTAGGATTATATGCATAAATATGGTTAGGATGACAACATATTAACAGGTAATAAAACCTTATATAAGTTATCATCCTACATCACAATTCGATCACTTATCCAATGAGCATTCACATGTTTATCCTGACAGCCAGTCAAGCGGATTGTGACCCACTGCTTCCCTTCCATTAGTTACCTGTACTAACTAAGAAGATAAACAGAGGCAATGGCCTTTCCAAAACTAGTGCGATCCAAGGTAAGAGTCCAACGATAATGAACAATTTAAAGCACTTGTACAAAATGAATGGTCACCACATTCTCCTCAACCAAGAATCGTTCATCTAACAAGTAGCTTATGGACCACATTCTCGATCATAAATAGCATAACCTCTCTCACAAGAGAATATATCACTGACATATGGGGATAATCAGTTATATAATCACTATGCTATACCGGCCTTAAGGCACACTATGCTAACATATTTATTTAGAAGTGTTATTATTTTTATTTCAAAGAGCTATGACCTAGTTTTAGGGGAGGTTCTGCCAAAATTTCTGCAAACTCTTGAAAGTTATTTCTTATAATATTAGAGTCTGTGTTTGGGTTTTTTTTTTTATTCTAATGATTCTCATAATCGATTCTACTATTCCAGGTATTTTCTTTGCTGTCAGTCACAGAGCGCTATAAGGAGAGCTAGTTAGGTTAATTTTCATCAAGTTTGTGAGTGATACTCTCTAATATAATTTTTTATTTTTCATGCATATGCATTTATTTATATGAATATGTATTAATATTATTAACTAGTTAGAGACGTGTGCTTATTTACGTCGCATTATAATTTGTATTGCATATTACTTTTAGTTGCTATATAGGTTACAATGATTAGGGTTGGAAGCCAAACCGACCAAAATGGATCAAATCGAACTAAACTGATTAAACTAAATCGAAACCAATTGCTTCATAGTTGTTTGGTTTGGTGTGGTTTCAGTTTGAAAAATAGAAAAACTGAAGATTTAGTTTTGTTTACGGTTTGAGTCTTTTTTCTCGGTTTCAAACCGAACCAAACTCAAGATATATATATATATATATATATATATATATATATATA
>CANXYC010211682.1:0-22446 GCA_948193065.1 Aleurites moluccanus | reverse complement strand
TTAATCACTAATAAACATCAAGGAATATCATATGAACATAATGGAATCAAAAGAACTTCAAAACTAACAACTTACCAAAAATTCTTCAAAAACTTCTTTGAATTAATTTGCTATCAAAATGAGTTTTTCTTTGAAATCTAATGCTGGAATTGTGTTTACAAGGTAGGAATTAGTATGATTCCATCCAAAAATGGAATAAAACTATAATTTTAGTGGTTACCTAAGGTTGGCCGAAACCTATATAGCATGAACAATGAAAATTCTGCAACTTAAAGCTTTTAAAAAGATGACAATGGTGAAGTGGTGGGAAAAATCCACCAAAATATCTAATGGCGTGATCTAATACATCAATCTTATGTTTAAAATGGTGAAACCTAGCCATCCATCCATCCATCTTTCGTACTTTTATGCCATTGGTTAAACAAAGTCGATATTGATGGCTTAAGGATACATTTGCCACACCAAATCTAAAACAAAAGCCAATAATCCAATGTATTAGGCCTGACCATACCAGTCTGAGATGATCCCTCTCCATATCTAGGGAACTCTCCTCCTCTGCTCCTCTTTCTCAAGTCTTTCTCTGACCTTTCTTCTTTATATTTGATGTCCATTTGTGCAGCTGCATCAATAATCTATCCCAGAGAAGTATACTGTCTAGCTAGCAGTATGTTATGCAATGAAGCATGCAGACCTCTCCTAAAACAACCAATCAAGTCTGCCTCTGTGGGTGCTATCTGTCTAGCATACTTACTTAGCCTCCTGAACTCTCTAGCATAATCAGTGATACTAAGATTCCCCTATTTTAGCTGCTCAAATCTCATAATATTTTTGTCCTTGATTCTTACTGGTAGAAATTCATCCATTAACTTCTATTTAAATTCTTCCCAGGTGATCGGGTCATTACCATTTATGTTTACATTAATGTGCTCATCAAACCATACAGAAGCATCCCCCACAAATAACAAACCTATAAGTTCAATAATCATGGCATCTGAACGTGGTAGCTTTCTGACAACCCTATCTACCCTCTCAATGAAGTCACTAGGGTCTGTACCATACTCCCTAAAATAAGTAGGTAGTTGTATCTTCAAAAACTTTGAAATATTGAAACCACCCTCATGTATAATTCTACGGTTTCTTACCCTTCTTTACTCAACTAGCACCCTCTCTGGTGCTAATGGTATTTCAGGCTGTATAACAGGCTAAATAGGTGGTAGAGGTGGCTGTGGCACTGCTACTGCCTGTGCTACTATGTGTGCTTGTAACATTTACATCATTTCCTGATTTCTCCTTAACATTTCCTGTCTAAAATCCTACATTTCCTATCTCAATGCAATCTCACCAACACTACTCCCCTCTGTACATTGCCGTGATCTAGGTGGTTCAGAACTAATCCTCTCTGCCTGTACAGAAGTATCAGTGTCTACCTCAGGCTCTCCACTATATGCTCTATGCTCACCCTCCATTTCAGGTATATCACCCCTATTCACACTTCTTGACATCTACATATATTTAAATAAAATAACAATTTACATAGCATAAAGGAATATTCATACTATAGATTCTCAGAATTTCAAACAATGAAGATAACATCTAACTTAGACGATACACGAATTTCTATGTTCCTTGGTATATACTCTATTACTAACATATAACATTACAAGCTTACTAGACCTTTAGCTCTTATACCAACTTTGTCATAGTCCAATTTTAGACCATGACGGTCCTAGGGTACGGGTAATGCCAAGGCGACCAGTACCTCGAAGAACCCATTCTTTTACTTTAACTTAACTTTTACAAACTAAAAATGTCATTAGCAATCATTCCTTAAACATATGATACATTTTAGGAAGTAAATTTTTTTCTAAAACATCATAAGATTCTTAAAGAAAAATAGACAAAGTTTCCTATATAACTCTGACTTAATCTTTCCGCAAGAACCTAAGAATTTCACTTCCAAATAAACACACATTCCCTTTTAACCTCCATTTCAATCAATACTACTCAATAAGCACTTCATAATTTACATACACATCTCATATCAAATTTATACATCATATACTTTCTCATATCACATATATATAACATTAACATTCTCATATCAAACTTGGTTAACATTTTGATCACTTTAAAACATTAAACTCTTAGCTAATAGAAGCCCAATATATATTATACCAAGGAACTTCTATACACAGGAGTAACCTCAATACATACATCTGGAATCCAAGGCTGAAGGTGATGTAGCCAACGGATAACTGTCTCACCGAGGTCCTAAAAACATTTAACAATTTTGAGGTGAGTATAAAATTATACTCAGTGAATCTAAATATATGAATATGCAATATTATTCATGAAAAGTCACATCTATCCATTAATGATTTGTAAGTAATAATAACTGATGATGAAATGGTGAAATACATATCATGAACCATAATGCATATAATATAACAAGAATGAGTATTTGTAACATATCATATATATAATACTGTACTGTTACTTCACTTCCTTCAAATTTCTACCCAATCACACCATTTCCAACCAATCACACACTGGCATACAGAATTTCACCCTCTCTAGCAGAGGTCAGAGCATATATACATATATTTGTGTACACAGCCGATGGATTTTCTCACTACACCATCGAAGTAGTCCTGTTATAGTATATTATATGAAAATGTCTCATATAGTATGAATATATCAATATTAAATCTCAAATATGACTTTAATGGTGTTAAATAATATCACAAAGGTCAAAGGAGCGATATAGCTCAACATAAAAATTTTGGTCTCTAGGGCCTGGTTGCGCCAGCGTAACTGACACCCCTAAATCACGAGTCCATTTCTCATTTTTCAGGCACTTTCTAATTTTCCTTGAAATCAATATTTCCTTAGCATTTTCTTTATATAAATCATAAATATATGTATATAATAAGCAATTAGGCTTGATTTGACATCAAAAAGCCTTTCAAAATGAATTTTATACAATATCAAAGTTTATGTCAAATTCAGACATTTCGGCAGCTCTGTTTTAGGTCATTTTGGCAAAATTGATCAAAAGTGGATCATTAATGGTTTTAAAGCAAAGATATCATTTCATATGCATAAATGCATGATTTATGAATGAATAATGCATGAATCATATATATAGACTCACCTCAAACAAAAACTCCAATATTTCCCAGCAGGCCTAGTTAGCTCGTGACTCGCCGTCGGAGGCCCTAGCTCGAAAGGTTTCCCCTATATTGATATATATTGATAAAATTACTCCATTAAGACTTATACTCAATACCTTTCACATCAAACACATAACAAAGCATATCAACATACATAAAGCATATACTATGCATCATAAACCCTATTCACACAATTGACACTTTCCATTCTTTTATGCAATAAATATATTCTATCACCATATTTAACTCACATTTCACATATTCATCACTATAATGCCAAATTAAGAACTTATAAACATTTAGTTCATCTTATCATATAAAAAATACACCAATTTCCAAATATATCTTCCAAGTACAAATATCAATCAACCTTTCCATAATTGAACTTATACATTTCCATTATTTATGCCACTAAACTACATTCAAACCATACATCTTCAATTGCATTAGCCTAACACCTTAAACAAACGAAGTCCATATGGTTCCAACTATATGAAAATCATTCCATTCATTCATTTTTCAACACCAATCAATCATGCAACATATATGTACATTAAATGCATAACATTCATCCATATAAACCTATTAAACATAAAAGCGCTAAAATACCATTCAAGCTATACACATTTGGCCAAAATGAAGTTCCTTCCAAATGATTTTCTTTCCATCAAATAACCACCAATTCATGTTAAACACATCAAATACACATCATTCAAGCCTTTAAACCCATTAAACATCAAAACATACATCATCAATTTCACTTCATCATATTCAACCATTCTAGTTTTCCTTTAAAATGGATTTGTTTCCATTATTTAACCATTAATTCATACCATACACATCAAATACAACTCATTTAAACCAAAAGATTCATCAAAATCATACTTTGATTCATATTTCTTCCTATTAGGGTTTCATTCCAATTTTTAATTTTTCTTCCAACCAAAACATGTTTTGGATACTAAATATCATCGAAGAACATCTTATGATCTTAATTAAACCAAAAGAATGGTAAAATCAATCACTTACCAAACGTTCTTCAAAAATTTCAAAACTTTGATTCTTTGCTTTTTCTTTTTTTTTCCTTAGAATCTAAAGCTATATTTGTGTTTATAATGGTGGAATTAACTAGTTTCTATTAAGAAATGAAAGAAAACAACAACCTTTGATGGTGTTCAATGGTGGCCAAAACTTGGTGTAGGAAGAAAGAGAAAATGGTTGATGAAATGGCTAAGGAAGATGAAGAATTATAAAGAGGTGGGAAAAATCCAACTTAAATAGCAAATGCATAATCCTATACATTAGGCTTATGATAGAAATGGTGAAACCTAACCATCAATTTCTTCATCATTTCATCCAATGGTTAGATTTAGATGAGCCTAAAATGATACCATAAGCTTGCATACACCATATAAGTCCATAATTCAAAGGAAAAGACTAAATTGCTCTTAGTTCAAATTTCATCCTTATTCGAGCAGCTTTGCCCGGACTTATCTTCTACCGGGTTTAATTCTCCAACAAATTTTCAAATAAATATAATATCATCATTTTCATGTCCTAATATTCTTTTCTACCTTCAAATATCGTGTTAATTTCCATAAAATTCGAAGGGGTGTGAAATGACCATTTTGCCCCGAGTTCACCAAAAATTTAATTTTTTTCGATTTCTTCCTAACAGCCTTTAAACCACTTTTATGCATATAATACTTCCTAAAACATGCATATATATTAAATTCAAACATAAACATGTATTAATACATAACTTTCAAGCAAAGGACAAATCTCATAGGTTTGCCCTTTTGAGTTCAGGTTCTAAGATTTAACTGAAGTATTACACCTATAAACTGCTTTCCATGTGCATGTTTGTTGATAATTGGGGCAATTTCGATATTGCACCAAAATCATGCCGAAATTTCCATAGGCCAACCATTTGAATGCGACCGTCGCCAGCGACAATGGCATGCCAATTGCGTCAACTTTTTGGCCGTAAATGACCAAAATATGTTTGTTCCTATTTTTGTTCGTTAGACCTTTGGTCATTGTCTAATTGATTATTATTGATGCTTTATTGATTTTAGGCTCATTAATTGATTCTAATGAGCTATTACTACTTAACTGCTATTGATTGATTGATTTCGAGTTTGTTGAGATTGAGGATACCATTGTTGCATCATGGTATCCATTGATATGTTGTTTCTTGATATTGATCCTTATACGTCATGATAGAGCTTCCGATTCAATAGGGTAGTGGGAAAATACTGTCGACCTTATGCACATTATATTATTGGTGCCCTAGCTAGGAAAGGGTTATGGTCCTAGCCATAAGACTTGACCCATCTTATGATACAGATATTGATATACTGGAGACCTATATGTTCACATATGGTCCATACTGATTACTAGAGATTGTACAATGTCATACAATCCATCCCTTTATCTGTTTTCCTATTTTTACTGATTCTATGATATCTATATTAGCCTATTCTGGCATTTCCTTTCATTATCTTCTGTGACTGCTTATATTAAGCTTTTGAAATCATTGAGTTTTCCGTTAACCTTATTTTTATTGGTGATGCATATAGATTCACTGAGTATCTTATATACTCACCCTCTCATTGTTTACCCATTTTAGGAGAGGAGTAGATTGCATATTCCTGTCATCTATCATCCAGGGATTTCTACCAGTATTACGGATGTATTTATCTATTTTATACTCTGTATTTTGATGTTCATATCTAGCTGCTCCATGGGGTATGTATGGGTTAGCTAGGACATGAATAAATATATAATATGTTATCTTCAGAATGAATAGTGTCATGAAAGTGATTGGATATATATATATATATGCTGTATGTGATTGATGATGGGTTTCCGCTAAAATGATTAAGTAAGTTATATTTCCACTGAAATGATTGAGTAAGTTATATTTCCGCTGCAATATGATAATGTTTATAAATTGTGTATGTGATACTAGGTTCTACGGGTGCCGGTCGCTATTGGCATCTCCCGTGCCCTAGGACCGTCGTGATCCGCCAAGATCATCGTGACAGATTTGAATAGATATGTTTTGTACAGGTTTTATTGCTTGTTGAAATGAATGGATAGAGGGACATTGATCCCAGATTATTGATGAATAAACAAAGAAAACTATGGCGATTTTGTTATAGAATTGTTAATATGGGTTCTATGGGCGTAGGGTGCCTTATGCTTACCTGTGCTCTAGGACCGTGGCATCTCCCTCGCCGCGGTGTTTAGGCCGGGTCGGGCAAGAGGGATGTTACAACCTTATAATAAAAATTTATCTTATATCATCATGAGTATAGAAAAACTTAATTTGAGTAAAATGAGGAATTTTTTTAGGCTTGAATGTTTAAAGGAATTAAGAAGTATTTTGCTTAACAAAAATTATTAAGCTCTCATTTGAAGGATTTTGCTAAGAGAGGTAAATTATGAATGTATTAATGCATGATAATCCTATGATGTTGTTTGTTCTTTCCTTATGATATACCTATACTTTTTCTAATTGTAATTATTCATATGTTAGATATTGAATTATTGTTCATACATTAGATACTGAATTATTTCATCATTAGAATCAATATAAATCTTAAACCCCATATCTTAGTTTAACCATATTGATTGATAGTGAGTAGACTAAATTCTTTAATAAACTTTGTTCATGATTAATTGATTGATATTTGATTATTATGGAATGGTCTCTTGACCACAAGTACTTCCATCTAGCCATGATACAAATATAAATAAAATATGTGATAGAACACTTTTCCCAATGAGAGAGAATTCATTGGATCATATGCATTAGTGAACTAGTTGATAGGGTCTTTGTTATCAGTGTTTCACCTTGAGAGGGCTATGTACTTTAGGTGTATGCTCTATGCAAGCATTTGTAATATAGATTAGGAGCGTTGTTGCTCTAATATGATTATGTGATTCATTATTCTATCTTACGCAATATATTATATAGGTGCTAGTTCTTGAAGGCGCATCTATATTCTTAAATATATCCCAAATGAATACCATTGCTTATATATATATGTATGAGTATGACTCTAAAAGTTCTTATTGTATGAGCCAACAATTAATGAATTTAATAACTTATTCAGTTGAAGGCTCACCCCTCTTCATGTTATAGATTTCAAGTGCCAATGTAGCTAGTAAGAGAGCTGATAGAGAAGATATAACTTCTTGATTATTTTCTCCACAAGAAGCCTCTTAAATGCATTATTTTGTTGTTTTGTTTGTATATAATATTTTGGGATAATTATTTTAGTAACTCCGTAATATGAATTGTAATAGATTCAGTAATTGTATTTGTTGAGGTTATCCTATCTTAGCTATTTATGTTATCTTATATCTTCATGGCTTTATATTAGTTATCTTGCATATCAATCTTGTTTTAGTTATCCTTATCACTTAATGTGTATATATATGTAATACTCAATTGTAATTAATGATAACAAGGAATATATAAATTACTTTCATCTCTAATAATTTACATGGTATCAGAGCCAATCTAGCTTAAACCAATTATTTTTTTTCTCTTTTTTTTTTTTCATTCTATTCTTTTTCTTCAATGGCAACCACATTCCCTGTGACTTCTATCATCATGCCTATCACCTCCTCCTTAACCATTCGATTACATATGTTCCATCCGCACATCATACTTTTGCCATTATCTAGCTTGAAAAATACAATTCCTTCTTTGTCTTAACTATCAAAACCTTAACTCATTCATTGATGGCACTGCCCCTCCATCACAAACCATCCTATCACAACCCGATTTCGGATTGCGACGGTCCTAGGGTGCGGGAGATGCTGAGGCGGCCGGCACCCGTAGAACCCATCAATCACTACCATGCTATCACAATACCATAGCAGAAATATATATACTCATTATCAATCACATAACATTATATATAACCATTCACTCACATAAATACTATTCACTCTGCTACTCTGACATTTATTCTGTAACTTTCTGTAAATACCATAATCATATCATTAATAATCTCCAATATTCCCATACATACATGTTCATACACTAACTATACCATACAAAACCCATGGAGTAGCTAAGATATGAACATATAAAATAATACAGTGTTCATAATATTACACTGACAAAAAATCTGCAGAATCTACAGATAGTCAAAAGAGCTGGGATATCTGCCTCCTACTCTGCACCTGAAAGGGTAAATAGTGAGAGGGTGAGTATATATGATACTCAGTGAATCTAATATGCATCGACAAATGACAGGAAATGAAATATCAATAAACAATAGGCAGATGAAATAATAATATCAGTCTGCTCAGAATCTCTGTAATATAGAAGCAAGTACAGAATATGACTGTAAATAAAAAATCATATCAATAGAATCAATATCACATGAATGAGATGGAAATGACAGATATAGAGCCATGAAACGCATAGAAATGTGTCAAGCACAAATCACTATATATATATATAAACATAAGACTGTACGGGTCTTATGACTAGGACATCCCTTCCTAGTACAGGGTATCAATCAATACAATGTGCACAAAGCTGATAGCATGAACTCACTACCTTGTCAGAATGGCAACTTTGTCAAATCACCTCGGAATCAATAGAAGCAATAAACATATCAATAGATACCATTTCAAATAATGACATCGGCAAGTATTAATAACTCATTAGTAATCAATTTAATGAGTATAAAGTCAATAAGACATCAATAATAATCGATTAAACGATTACCAAAGGTCTAACAACCAATAATGGGAACAAACATAAATTGGTCATTTTCGGCCAAAAAGTTGACGCAATTGGCAAGCCATTGTCGCTGGCGACGGTGGCATTCAAATGGTTGATATGGATTTTTCGGCATGGTTTTGATGCAACATTGACATTGCCCCAATTATTAATAAACATATACATGGAAAGTAATTTATAGGCAACAAATACAACTCAATATTCTTCAACAATTGAATCAAATAGGCATGAAAAACAAGCCAAAACCAAGAACCAAAAATTAGGCATTTTGCCCTAAATGAGGTTTGGCCAAAAAGGGCTTTTCACATATGGATTCCAATTGACGTTTTAATAATTTAGGCATGAAAAATGATGCATAAAAGACTCACCTAGCACTCCAAATCATCTAGAAAAATTGCCTTGCCAACCAATTCCTTAATTCCTCATAATAGGCAAAATTAACAACTTTCTGCAACCAAATTTTCTACAATAATGTAAACATCAATTAATCACCAATAAACATCCAATTAACTTATTCTATATTCAATTTACACATCCTAATTCATATACACAAAATCATATCACACAACTTCACTTTAAGGTTTGGAAATTGGGTAAAATTGCTTAATGCATCAATTGATACAATTAAACTAATTACCCAATCCTACTAACATCAAATTAACCTAATTAAACTATAAAACCCAATAAATTAACAAATTACCTAAAATACTTCAAATGGCTGAAATTCTCATTTCCTTTGTTCTTAAATTTCCTTGAATTTCTATGGCTTAATTTGATGGATAATGGTTTGTATGGTGTTTGTTTCTAATTTCTAACACTTTCTTTTCACAAATTGAAAGAAAAATCCAATTGGAAAAGATGGAGGAAATCTACGGAGAAGAACAAGCAAAAATGGGCAAAATATTTTACAAGTCTTGCTTATATAGTAAGACAAAAATAGCAAGTTTCACTTTTGGTCCTCCAACTTTCCTTAATTTGCTTTTGATACATTTTCGCTCGGTAATTTATTCTGACAATTTCGTTGGGAATTGGATTTCAAAGTAATGTTCAAACATCTTATTTTTATTAATACTAATTAATAAAAATAGATTTAGAGCCGTTCTGAAACTTAGACTATCAAAATTCTACTATACCCCTAAAGTTTCCTTTATTTACGGTTTTGCCATCGCTTACTTTATCAATGTTCTTATACATTTTTCTCATCTTTCTTTTTACTGTATTTACATATGAATATACATTATCTTTTACCCTCTTGCCAAAATCAGAAATTCATCTGTCGACTGTATTGCTATTTTTACGGCAGCGATATCGACACCGATAACATCCGAAAAAATTTCTCGTTTTCGCTCTAACTGAGTTTTCAAAATTATCATTAGCCATTTTGATAATTTTAATCCACATACTGAGAACTTATTTCATAAAAACATGATATGCATATATTACATTCTACCCTCCTTTAAAAAAATTCGTCCTTGAATTTACATACACATATACATATATACATACATCTATATACATCAATGATCAAACAGGAAGGGATATTTGTCCCTCATGCCCTGCTCGCTTTCCCATGTGCACTCTTCCATCAGCTGATTCCTCCATAGCACTTTAACCATTGGGATTTCTTTGTTCCTCAATTTCCTGACTTGTCTGTTTATAATCTCCACTGGTAGCTCCTCAAATGACAAGTCTTCATTAACCCCAATATCCTGCATCTCCAATACATGTGATGGATCATACACATATTTCCTCAGCATAGAAATATGGAACACCTGATGAACATGGCTCAAACTAGGTAGAAGAGCCAATTTGTAGGCCACATTTCCAATCCTATCAAGTATCTCAAATGGGCCTACAAATCTTGGTGACAACTTCCCTTTCTTCCTAACACCCCTCATCGGTGAGATCTTAAGAAAGACATGGTCACCAACTGCAAAATGCACATCCTTCTGCTTTGGATCAGCATAACTCTTTGTCTACTGAAAGTGATTCTCATCCGATCTCTAATGATAGGAATCTTTTCCATTGTTTCCTTTATCAACTCTGGTCCCTCTATCTATCTCTCTCCTGGTTCTACCCAACATACTGGAGATCTGCATTTCCTACCATACAGTGCTTTATCTGGAGCCATTCTAACAGAAGAATGGTAACTATTATTGTAAGAAAACTCAATCAGTGGTAGATACTGATCCCAGTTACCTTTGAAATCTAGTACACATATTCTCAACATATCCTCCAAAGTCTGGATGGTCCTCTCTGACTGTCCATCGGTCTGTGGATGGAAAGCTGTACTGAACCTTAACTGGGTACCCATAGCTTTCTGAAACTTATACCAAAATTGAGTGGTAAACTGCGTACCCCTATCTGATATGATCATCACTGGCACTCCATGAAGCCGAACTATCTTGTCCATATACAACTGTGCATACTGCGCTACAGAGTAAGTAGTCTTAACTTTCAGGAAATGAGCAGACTTCGTCAATCGATTTACAATAACCCATATGGAGTCATAACCCTGTGTAGTCCTTGGTAAACTGACCACAAAATCCATAGTAATCTGTTCCCATTTCCACTCAGGCAACTCAATCTCTTGAAGCAAGCCAGACAACTTCTGATGCTCAAACTTATCCTACTGATAGGCTAAACATGAAGATACAAACCGAGCTACATCCCTCTTTATACTAGACCACCAATACACATCTCTCAGATCATGGTACATCTTGGGAATCCCAGGATGTATACTATATGATGAATAATGAGCCTCTCTCATAATCTGGTCTCGTAGCTCATCAATGTCGAGTACACATATTCGCTTCCCACAATGCAATACATCATTCTCTATTGTGAACCCTGCTGCTTTACTATTCAGAACATCACCCTTCAACTTTAATAGATATGGATCTCTATCATGTGCCACTTTAATGTCATAAATCAATAATGGCCTAACCCGAAACTGGGTTATAAGACCCTAGTTTAGATCCAGGGATCCCAAATCCAACTCTACACCCATAACAACTAACTCCTGCATCTTACGGATCAAAGGTCTCCTAACAATCGAGATGTGAGCTATACTGCCCATAGACTTTCGGCTCAATGCATCAGCTACTACATTAGCTTTTCTCGGATGATAAAGGATCTCACAATCATAATCCTTTAGCAACTCAACCCATCTGCGCTGTCGGAGGTTCAAATCCTTCTGTTGAAGTATATACTGCAAACTCTTATGATCAATATATATCTTGCATCTAGACCCATACAAATAATGCCTCCATATCTTTAATGCAAACACTACAGCTGCCATCTCTAAAGCATACGTCAGATAGTTTCCCTCATGCTTCTTTAACTATCGAGAAGCATAGGCAATCACTCTCTGAAGCTGCATCAAAATACATCCCAATCCAATTTGAGAAGCATCACAATACACTATATATTTCTCATCTTCTAATGGCAATGCTAACACTGGAGCACTCGTAAGGCAAGTCTTCAATGTCTGAAAATTGCTTTCATATTCATCCGTCCACAGATATCTCTCCTGCTTTCGAGTCAGCTTAGTCAACGGAGCTGCAATTCTGGAGAAATCCTTCACAAACCTCCTGTAGTATCCTGCCAAACCAAGGAAACTATGGATCTCTGAAACACTAGAAGGATGAGGCCAATTTTCCATTGCTTCAACCTTCTGAGGATCTACCATAATACCCTCGTCACTAATCACATGACCAAGGAAACACACTTCGGTTAGCTAGAACTGACACTTAGACAACTTAGCATACAACTAATACTCTTGAAGTATATGCAATACAATCCTCAGATGCTCTGTATGCTCCTCCTCACTCCTAGAATAGATAAGGATGTCATCTATGAACACTATGACAAACTTATCCAAGAATGGCCTGAACACCGTGTTCATCAAATCCATAAATACAACAGGTGCATTAGTCAACCTGAATGGCAACACTAGAAATTCATAATGTCCATACTGGGTCCTAAAAGCAGTATTGGGCCCATCACCCTTCTTGATTCTCAACTGGTGATACCCAGATCTCAAATCAATCTTAGAGAAATGACTGGCACCCTACAATTGATTGAACAGATCATCAATCCGTGGTAACAGATGTTTATTCTTCACTGCCATCTTGTTCAGCTGTCTATAATCGATGCACATTCTCAATGAGCTATCCTTCTTTTTCACAAACAAGACTGGAGCACCACTGCCCGGTCTAATAAATCCTCTATCTAATAACTCTTGCAATTGCACCTTTAATTCTCTTAACTTTGTTGGTGCCATTTTATATGGAGGAATGGATATTAGATTGGTGCCTGAATACACCTCAATCTCAAACTCTATCTCCCTATCTGGGGGTAAACTTGGCAACTCATTAAGGAAAACATCAGAGAATTCCCGAACCACTGATATTTGATCAATATCTATAGAAATCTTCTGCACATCAATCACATGAGCCAACTAGGCTGGACAACCTTTCCTTATCATCCTTCTAGCTTGGATAGCAGAAACAAAACTAATCCTGAATTCCTGCTGATCACCCAGGAATTCAAATTCAGGCTGCCCCTCGGGCTGGAATCTATCCCTCTTCCTATAACAAATAATAACAGCATGATGTGTAGTTAGCCAATCCATACCAAGGATTACATCTAGCTCTAACATAGGCAGTTCAATCAAATCAGCACGCATAATGTTATTATCAATCTCTATCACACATGCAGGAAAATAATAATCAACAGCTAAACTCTCCCCCATAGGTGTGGCTATCACTAAAGGCACACTCAACAACTGTCTCTCCTTATTTAACTTAGGTGCAAACTGTGGTGAAACAAATGAGTGTGTAGCACCAGAGTCAAATAAAGCATCAATAATCTCATTCTGTATCAAAATAGTACCTGTGACTACATTGCTTGATCCCTGTACCTCCTGAGTGTTCACTGCAAACACTCGCCCCTAGCTTTTGCCTGTTGGGGTCTGACCACTACTAGATGCCTGCCCTTTGCCTCTACCCCTACTAGGAGCCTCTCTGACCACATTCTGACTCATCTGTACTGTAGGTTGAGAAATTGTAGTAGATGGCTGCTGACTACCCCATAAGGGACATATGCTAATATAATGACCATGTTGCCTACACTTCAGGCAAGCATCTGACTGTCTACAACATTCCCCTCTATGCCTTCTGCGATAAAAATCACAAACAGGTACACTAGGCATCTGAGAAATAGGTTTGGAAGAACCCTACGAATATGTAGGTACAGACTGCACTGATGGTCCCCTACTCTGAACCCTCCTCCTTTGACTACCAGATGAAGGTCGCTGATCAAATTGAGGCACTGGCTCAATCTATCTAGGCTGGGAGCTACTCTCCCCCTGCCTATTCTGAGATCCCGGTCCTCCTTTCCTCTTCTAATCTCTCTTAGCCCTCTCTGCCTTATACTTTTCTTCCATCTAAGTAGCTTTGTTGATAACTGTCATCAGAGATGTGAATTCAGTAGCCAATAGAGCATTATGAAGCGAAGTATGTAATTCTCTCCTGAAACTGCTGATCAGATCAGTCTCAGTACGAACAATGTGAGTAGTATATCTATTTAGTCTAATGAACTCCTTTGTGTACTCCTCTACAGACCTGTCCCCCTGCTCTAATTACTCAAACTAAATCAGATTTCGGGTCTTCACTCCCTCTGTAATAAACTCATCAATCAACCCCTGACGAAACTCAGCCTATGTGGGTGGATGCTCACCATACAGTCTGGGCTCCATTCTCCTCGAAAACCAAGCCCATGCCTTCCCTTTTAACAACAACCCAACCAACTCTACAGCTCTAAGATCAGAACAAGGTAGTCTCCTAACTACCTTCTCAACCTCCTCTAGAAAATCCACTGGATCACTGCCTCTGTGTCACGACCTAACCTGGGAGCCGCGATGATCCTAGGGTACAGGTGTTGCCTAAGCTACCAGTACCATGAAGAACCTAATTATCTATATGACATGGCAAACAATTCAATATTCAACTCAAATATAGCTTAACAATTCTATTGAAATTTCGACAGTATTTCCTCTAAAATATGACTGTACCCTGCTGTAGAAATAACAAATAAACACTTCCAATATACTTTATCATCAATACTCATATGAACCACCAATATCAACTCAACACATATCTATATATCTCAAACTATATACATCCATAACATAATTTATATGCAAAACTATAAGAAATATAATCACACACATATAAATGATACTTCTTAGGTTACAATACCATGGAATCTCTAATACTGTACAAATATTTACATATACTTTTGAGACCCGAGTATTACATGTATAAGTAGCAAAATTCCAAGGCAAGGATAGAAGGTGCCAATGGAATTCGAGCCTCATTGCAGTCCTGAAAAACATAAATAACTATTGGGGTGAGTATAAAAATACTCAGTGAATATATATATATATAAATGCAGTAGATGTTCATAATACCATGGTTGCTCACAAATGGCCTGTAGAATCATATAAGATAATAAATAAAGGTGAAACAAGTATCCATATAAGTATCCAGTGTACGAGTCAACGCACATATGATATAACAGGATTGGGTCCAGTGAAAAGTGCAATCGCACTTATAATAGCACAATCGTGCATAATCTAGTAATCCAGTATACGTAAGGGAAATCAATCCTTATGGCTAGAGAATATGACGCCCCTCCCTAGCAAGGGTCCAATGAATACCAGTGTACACACAGTAGATGAAATTACCCACTACACCATCGAGGTAGCCCTGTTATAATACCATATGGGCGTGTCTCCATATAACAATCAATATAGCATAAATATAACTCTTATAGATGTGGAAAAATCATATATATATCCATAATGAATAATAAAACAAATTTGGGTCAAGTAAAAAAAAAAGGTCGGCAGGGCCCAATTGCGCTGCCGCAACTGACACTCGCCGTTACGAGTTCATTTTTGGATTTTTGAGTAGTTTCTGGTTAGCAATGTTACCAATGGATTTAGGTGGACCATGAGATACCAATTTAAAGCTTAGGGCAAAACTAGAAGAATGGGCCTAGTGGTGGTTCAATTGGCTTTTCAGATTTCATTTTATAGACAGATAAAGTTTAGGTCATTTTATGTCATTTCGGTAGGCTTATTTATGAGTCAAAACGCACTGTAAGATAGCAAGTGTTGGTTTATCAGTCCAAATGATATTTTATATAATATATGATGCAAATCATACATGATTATACATATAGACTCATATTTAATTACAATCTGTCACTTTATCCCCCAACACAAACTCAGAAGCCCTAGTCGGCCCGCCGTTCGACACTCTCAGCTGGAGTACCCAACTGTTCACCTATTTTCAAACATAATACTTCAGTAAGACGTAAAAACATTACAAAACATATTATTTGTTAGTGTAGGTGCTCTAAAGACAATCATTGTAATGATATTTTTAGAAATATATTAATAAAAAGGCATTATTTATGAATCAATACTTATTATTGTTTAGAGCAATATTGTATAACTGTTTAATAAAGTCCCTGGTATAAATATAGTATGGAGGCATTCATGATGAGATCATGATAGTGAGATGCTTATCATGTGCAATTATGTTTTAACCTAAATTTTCCTAATCATAGAATCAATGAGAATAGACATTATTGATTCAGAAAGACTAGCACATGCGTATACTATTTGATTTGATCAAATCATTTGATCTTATAAAGATGCTGACATTGGGATGTTTGAGTATAGTATGTGGATGCTTACTAGGAGTAGTAAGTACATCGGAGTGATCGCAGGAGATAGTCATATGGAAATCTAAACAATGTCAATGACATATCTCTGCATGGAAATGTGCAAATGTCCTTAGACTTGAGATGCTTAAGAGTGATTTAGAGTGAAAATGCTACACTTTAATTCCATGCCTAGCTCTCCCAAAGGATCTGCTTAAAGGGTGGGCATTGAGTATAGTTTGACACACTCGTAGATATTTAAGTAGTCAACAAGGGATATCATAACTCCTGTTAAAAGGAGGGTTTTACCTAAGGCCTTTTGTATGAGAACATTATTGGAAATCTTTGGCTAAAGTGGATAGTATTTAGAGATGGTCTCTAAGGAAATCATTTTAGTAATGATGCTCAGATTACAAGGAACTACTGTTCGGGCTAAGTGTGGTATAGCCAGCTTAGTGGAGTTAACACAATGTCCATACATTAAACCGAACTTGGTAAAGGGGCGTGAAGGGACTAGTAGCACAATATTGTTTATGTGTTAGGGTTTCTGTTTACCACTAGCAATTTCTAATTACTTGGGGGTCATGATATGTGGCAAGATACCGCTCATGATCTACTTAAGTTAGAGAGGTTCAATTGGAGAATTGATTATGAATTAAAGAAGTTTAATTTATGTAATCCTTGTTGGACAATGATTACCTTTTATGGAAATGTCCTATTTTGGAAATAGGAATTCCACTTAAGAGTTTCCTAAATAAATTTAAGGAAATAATTAAGAACTTAAGTTGCCATTTAATTAGGGAACCTATTAAGTCACACGCATAGAAGTGTTTCAAACAATATGTGAAAGAGGAAATTAAATTATGATTAAATGAGATTTAATTCATATATTTAATTATGAATTTTTTTTACAATAATTTAATATGATTAAATTAATTATCTAATTTAATTATTTATATATGATGTATTTAATTAAATTAGGACCATTAGATTGTGTAATATTAGGATCAATAAGTCCAAGGTCAAAGGAGTATGTTTGACCTTTCATTAATGGCATTATTGTCATTAGGTTTATTGTTTTAATCTAAGCCATTAGATTAAAACCTAATTAATTAAGGGCCATATAAATATGATGAGATCATAATTAAATCAACCCTAAGTCATAAAAATTACATCATTTGGCCAAAAATATTGAGAGGAAAATCAAGAAAGAATTCGACCACCATTCCTTCTCCATCCAAATCGAAAATCTTTACAACTAAGAATTTTTGACACCTCTTTCCTAAAAGCTTGTTGTTTGATCTTCGCGTGGATTACTAGTCTACACGATCCTAAAAGCTTGTTGTTTGATTACCTTCTCCATCCAAATCGAAAATCTTTACAACTAAGAATTTTTGGCACCTCTTTCCTAAAAGCTTGTTGTTTGATCTTTGCGTGGATTACTAGTCGGGCTTTTCTCATCTTGTAGGAAAGATAGTGGTTTGCTACAACCCTTTCTTGGTGATCAAGTGAAGATAAGGTTTCCAAACACAAAGGTAAAGATCTTGATTTTTTAATTAATCTTCAATTTTAATCAACATGGAGATCTTGGTTTGTGATTTTTTTTGTTTTTTCACTGTACCTAACGGCCTAAATCCCAATATTATTCACATCAACAGACATCATGCATACTCAATATGCATTATAAACCTCACATTACACAATTTGTACTTTTTTCAATCCTTTATGCATCAAACTCATGTTTATCATCACATTTGACTTGCATTTCACATATTCATCACTATTATGCCATATTAAGAACTTATATACACTTAGTTTAATATTCCATATCAAACATACACCAATTTTCAAGTTTACCTTTCAAGTACTTATATCAAACACCATTTCCATATCTAAACTTACACATTTGCATTACAAACACCAATATTTTATATTCAAACCTTTCCTTCCTAATTACTTCAACCTAACACATTAAACCTATAAACTCAATATGGTTTAACCTAGTTAGAATTCATTCTATTCATTCATTTTTCAATACCAATCATTCAAATAACTTAAATACCTATCAAATACATAACACTCATTCATATAAACTTATTAAACATCAAAGCATCAAATCACTCCTTTAAACACCACATTTTGGCCAAACTAGAAATCCATTCAAATGGATTTCTTTCCATCAAATAACTACTAATTCAATACATATGTATCAAATAAAACTCATTTGAACCAAAATTCCATATTTGAATCATACCTTTTCCTATTAGGGTTTCCTTTCCAACCTTTGAATTTCTTCCAACCTAAACACATTTTTGATACTAATTAACATCAAAGAACATCTTAAGAACATAATTAAACCAAAAGAATGGTAAAATCACTTACTTTTCTAATAGTTCTTTGAAAACTTCAAAGCTTTGATTTATCAACTTTTCTTGGTTTTTCTTTGAATCTAAAGATATATTTGTGTTTAGAATGGTGGAATTAGTTAGTTTGAATCAAGAAATATAAGAAAACAACTTGGTTTGGTGTTCATTCAAGGTGGCCGAAACTTCAAATGGAGGAAAGAGAAAGTTTGAATGGTGAAATGGCTAAGGAAGATGAAGAGGTTGGAAAAATCCAACTAAATATCAATGGCATAATCCTATACATTGAGCTTATGGTAAAAATCATGAAACCTAGCTTACTAACCATTCAATTCTTGATATTTTCATCCAATGGTTTGATTTAGGTTATCCTAAAATGATACCATAGGCTTGCATTCACCAAATAAGTCCATAATCCAAAGGAAAAGTCTAAACTACCCTTAGATCAAATCGGATCCCTATCCGAGCAGCTTTTCCCGTAATTACTTTCTACCGGCTTTAGCTTTCCAATAATAATCCATTTAATCATTAAACCTCTATTTTCATGTCTTAATATTCTCTTTTATCATCAAATATGATGTTAATTTCCATTAAAACTAAAGGGGTGTGAAATGACCATTTTGCCCCCCAGTTCATCAAAAACTCAATTTTACCTGATTGCTTCCTAACAGCCTTTAAACCCCTTCTATTCATACAATCACTTCATATAACATGCATACATGTCAAATTCAAGCATAAACATATAGCAATTCATAACATTTAAATCAAAGCAAAATTTTCCTAAGCAACCCTTTGTGGTCCAGGTTCTAGGTTTAATTGAGGTGTTACAATCTATCTCCTCTGAACTCTGGCAGGTTTAGCTTCAGAAAGCTAAACATAGTCACTCCACTCTCATCTATAACTCTATGGACTCCCTGCACAACAGGCTCCTCGGGAACCACAACTGGCTGTACAGGAGCTGGAGCAACTGGTACTGCAGCAGGTGCAACAAGGGGTGGTACTGCTGCTAGTACTCGAGGTGGCGGTACATTATGACGTTCCCACCTCAACTCTACTAGATCCCTATGTAGATCCATCATCCCCCTCATCATTTCATATCTCCAGTGGTCATCTGTCCTCTCTGTATCCCTTGTAGTCTGTCGGGATCTAGACGGTCCCTCAGAAATAGAAACTTCCCTGACTAGGGACTCATTAGAGGCTACCTCAGCCTCTCTGGTATCTCTGTCTTCGTAGTCAGATATCTCTATAAACTATAAAAAAAAAAATAGAACACATACTCAGTATATTACAAATACGCAGACTACTTATACATATTTGACGAATATAACAAATGACGATACAGGAATTCCTATGCTCCATGGTATACTTAACTTTACCCATATTGTACTTATTTACTATTCATCTGTAACATATGCTCTGATATATGTAAACACAGGGCTCTGATATCTGTAAACACAGGGCTCTGATACCACCTCTATCACGATCCAATTTTGAATCGCGATGATCCTCGGGTACGGGAGATGCCGAGGTGACTGGCACCCGTAGAACCCATCAATCACTACCATGCTATCACAATACTGTAGCGGAAACATATATACTCATTATCAATCACATAACAGTATATATAACCATTCACTC
The DNA here is from genome assembly GCA_948193065.1 of Aleurites moluccanus. NCBI lineage: Eukaryota > Viridiplantae > Streptophyta > Magnoliopsida > Malpighiales > Euphorbiaceae > Aleurites > Aleurites moluccanus. The sequence goes on along the minus strand of CANXYC010211682.1, from coordinate 1,762 downwards.
ATATAAATACTATTCACTCTGCCACTTTGACATTCATTCTGTAACTTTCTATAAATACTATTATCATATCATTAATAATCTCCACTATTCCCATACATACATGTTCATACACTAACTATACCGTACAAAACCCATGGAGCAACTAGGATATGAACATATAAAATAATACAGTGTTCATAATATTACACTGATAAAAAATCTGTAGAATCTACAGAGAGTCAAAAGAGCTGGGATATCTGCCTTCTACTCTGCACCTGTGAGGGTAAACAGTGAGAGGGTGAGTATATATGATACTTAGTGAATCTAATATACATCAACAAATGACAGGAAATGAAATATCAATAAACAATAGGCAGATGAAATAATAATATCAGTCTGCTTAGAATCTCTGTAGTACATAAGCAAGTACAGAATATGACTGTAAATAAACAATCATATCAATATAATCAATATCACATGAATGAGATGGAAATGACAAATATAGAGCCATGAAACGCATAGAAATGTGTCAAGCACAAATCACTATATATATATATATATATATATATATATATATATATATATATATATATATATAGATATAGGACTGTACGGGTCTTATGACTAGGACATCCCTTCCTAGTACAGGGTATCAATCAATACAATGTGCAAAAAGCTGACAGTATGAACTCACTACCCTGTCGGAATGGCAGCTCTGTCAAATCACCTCGGAGTCAATAGAAACAATAAACACATCAATAGATACCATTTCAAATAATGGCATCGGCAAGTATCAATAACTCATTAGTAATCAATTTAATGAGCATAAAGTCAATAAGACATCAATAATAATCGATTAAACGATGACCAAAAGTCTAATAACTAATAATGGGAACAAATATAAATTGGTCATTTTCGGCCAAAAAGTTGATGTAATTGGCATGCCATTGTCACTAGAGATGGTGGCATTCCAATGGTTGGCCTACGGATTTTTCAGCATGGTTTTGATGCAAAATTGATATTGCCCCAATTATTAATAATTATATACATGTAAAGAAATTTATAGGTAACAAATACAACTCAATAATCTTCAACAATTCAATCAAATAGGCATGGAAAACAAGCCAAAACCAAGAACAAAAAATTAGGTATTTTGCCCTAAATAAGGTTCGGCAAAAAAGGGCTGTTCACATATGGATTCCAATTGACATTTTAACAATTTAGGCATGAAAAATGATGCATAAAAGACTCACCTAGCACTCCAAATCACCTAGCCAAATTGCCTTGCCACCCAATTCCTCAATTCCTCACAATAGGCAAAATCGACAACTTTCTCCAACTGAATTTTCTACAACAATGTAAACATTAATTAATCACCAATAAACATCCAATTAACTTATTATATACTCAATTTACACATCCTAATTCATATACATAAAATTATATCACACAACTTCACTTTAGGGTTTGGAAATTGGGAAAAATTGCTTAATGCATCAATTGTTGCAATTAAACCATTTACCCAATCCTACTAACATCAAATTAACCTAATTAAACCATAAAATCCAATAAATGAACAAATTTCCTAAAATAGCTCACATGGTTGAAATTCCTATTTCCTTTGTTCTTGAATTTCCTTGAATTTCCTTGAATTTCTATGGCTTAATTTGATTGATAATGGTTTGCATGGTGTTTGTTTCTAATTTCTAACACTTTCTCTTCACAAATTGAAAGAAAAATCCAATTGGAAAAGATGGAGGAAAGCTAAGGTGAAGAACAAGCA
>CANXYC010211680.1:0-53603 GCA_948193065.1 Aleurites moluccanus | reverse complement strand
CAAATATTCAAACTAGCTCTGATTCATCCAGGTAAAAATAAAGTACTGATTGCTAACTTATTTTGCATTTGCAGATACAAACTTACTTCTTTGCTTTTAAGTACTATCTTTTTTGGTGTTTCTGGTAACAGGATACATCTCCAATAAACCTGGGACCACATCTGCGTACTTGCGAACAAAATTCTTCAGGAAATTCTTCTCATTTATTGTTAGCAACCACTCAAACTTCTTGCACCAATCAAGCAGTTTCTTTGACTCCAACTTCTTATACCGAGGGCGTAGCCTTCTATCAACTGCATACATAAGAAACTCGGGATAGGCAATTATAGTCCGGAGTTCCAACTTCATAGTATTCAAGCAGAAATCAATCGCATTCTTGAGTTTCTCCTCTGGACAAGCCAAACAAACTGGATCTTTCTTAAAAGCTAACAGAATCTCTTCTTCACTCCACCCCATACTTTTCAGTAGCTCAATTTTCTTTTTCCAAGTTACTTCAGTCATTGATAACATCACTCTAACAGCATTCACAAACATACGAGAAGTTGGTTCAAGGCCAATATTCTTAACAGCATTCACTGCATAAACTATCCTATCATGCCTTTGCATTATAGTTCTAGGTTGCTTCCAAATAAATTTTTCTATGCTATCAGGAGACATTCCCTCTTCAATTAAGAAATCAATATTTGGTTGCATTGCACCCATCAAATTAGAGGTCAATAACCATGAAGAACGCTTAGTAGCAGCTAAAATTTTCTCTCTACTGCTAATAACTGATATGAGAATCTAAAGCCATTTTTAAAATTACCGGATTTGACACAATAAGCTTAGGCAGAAGCTCACCCACAGAGCCATTTTCTTTCAGGTACTCATCTGAATATTATTTTTGCTTTGAAGTGGAGGATTGCAGTCCACTTCACGATCAATTTGTCAATCTGACCATTGCTAAAATTGTGAGATTTCAAAAGTTCCAGTACAGATTGATGCCTCTGTGGTTTCTTTCGTCGAGCTGAAAGTTCCGTGAGGATGAAATAGCTGATTCTAATGGAAGCCCACAAGATTTCACAAGGAATTGAACCGTATATGATGATGAGAAAGTAGGAGGAGTGGTGGGTAATGGAGAACTGGAAGTGATAGAAGCAGATGTGTTCAGCAAACGTTTTTGTATCTTAGAAATTAGGTTTCCGATCAAGTTATTAGCCATTTTGGAAGCAAAATACTTAAAAAACACGACTTTGAAGCACAGAATTGGATTTCACGATGCATGAAAAGAGAGAGAGAAAGAAGATTAATGTTGACTGAGAAGGGTTTTAGTTAGGTTTCCAGATAAATAGACCAACAGAAAAAAGTAAAAATTAATTACTATTTTTCCCCACGCTAAATCTCCGAACCTTTAAAATTTATATTAATTTTTTCTGATAAATATTTTATTATATTAATATTTTTTGATATAATTTTATTATTAATAAATTTTAAAATTATCAACAAAAATAATAAAAATAATACTATTTTTATATTTTGTTTTTAATTAATTATATTTTATTTTTATCTTAAAAATATTTTTTAGAATTAAAAAATTTATTTTCATATTTTTAATAAATTTAAAAATAAAAAATAAATAAAAATATTTTTTATTTATTATTTTTTATTTTAAAAAAAATTAAATTAAATTATTTCTTTTTAAATTTTTTAATATGAATAAAAAATTCATTTTCATATTATTGATAAATTTAAAAATAAAAAATAAAAATATTTTTTAATATTTTAAAAAATATTTTTATTTTTTATTTTCAAATTTTTATTTTTTAAGAAATAAATAAATAATATTTTTATTTATTTTTATTTTTAAATTTATTAAAAAATATGAAAAAATATTTTTTTAACTCAAAAAATATTTTTTAAAATAAAAATAAAATATAATTAATTAAAAATTAAAGGTAAGAATATTTTTATTTTTTTATTGATTTTATTGATCATTTTAAGATTGATTAAATATAAAATTAAATTGAAAGGTTTAATAATATATTTTAGATATTTACTGAAGAGTAATTATATTTTTAAAAGATTGAGGGAGTTTTTATTTTATGTATTTGGTTATTATATAAAGGGAAATAGTAACTAACTCAAAAAGAAATTCAAATTATAAAACGACACCGTGAAACTACACAAGAAAGCAACTGTTAAACAACATGTAGTTTGGCCCTGATCAACCTTTAGGCCGCTGAAAAACTTAATTTCCTGCTTAGTTTAATTTAATTGTGGACGTTGAAGAAATGAGGTAAAGCAGAGGGGAAAACGCCATGTAGAGGATACATCAACTTCGAAACCCTTCTTCATCTTCTTCTTCTTCGAACGAATCCTCCTCATATAATACAAAACACACCAATTTTTTACTCTATAAGCCAAGCCCTAGAAGCAACAATGTTCCTAATAATACCAATAATCCCCGTGATGTCTCCGAATGGAAATTCAGAAGAGGATAGAGTAGCAGTACCACTACTTACCCTGAAAAGTGAAAACAGAAGGACAAGAAGTTGTTGTAAAAGAAGAGAATTCTTCTGATTTTCCAATTCTAATTGGAACTTGCCCTTTTATGTGCCCAGGTATAAATTATCCCAAATTCAACTCTTTTATGCATTATTCTTCATCTTGTGAAATTATAATAACTGGGTTGGGTTTGTTTCATGGATAGAGTAGTTGTTTTAAGCGAAAAATTGTATCTTGATTTTTCCTTCTTCATTTTGTTCATCACATGGAGGCAGTTGTTATAGAAGGTGAACTTGTGAATCTCTTAGCTTAATTTGGGAGTGATGGGAGTTGGATGGTTTCTTTTTATTCTGGCTATCTATAGATCATTTATTGTATGAGACACTACATACTTGCTAGAGGTTGCTTCCTTGTGTCTTCCTAAGTGAGTCTTGCTTCCATTTATCTTAATGCGAAAGATGGTGACTTTTCAGAGCTGCATGCCTAGTGTGTCCATTCGCCGTTCATCAGCTTTCCTTATTCTAGATTCTGACCATTCGCAGAAACTGCAAGCATATATTGGAGAAGATGAGCTTTCGTTTTCTTATACAGATATCAACATGCCCTTAAAAAGATTTTGATTTATTTGGTCCTTTTAGTTCTCAAATTCAATCTGGTCATTAAGATGTGAATGTGAAAATACATCTTTTGTTTTGACAATTGGAATTTTTTAGCTTCATGTATTTGTTGACGTCTTGCTTTTATGTTAATCTACTATTTATGTTAATCTTTGTGTTATTAGAGGGTGAAAGGGCCCAAAGGGAGATGCTGCGAGATTTTGCTGTGTTTGAGAGGCTACATGGAAATCCAGCAAAAACGTCTCCAAGCCTTGCTGTCAAAAAGGTACTCTCATTGATTATGCCTTTTGGCTCTTGGAGTGGATAGTAGTCCGAGTGCACTTCAGTGAGAATATTCCCGAGTACTGTGGCTGTGTATTGGAGGGTTTTGAGTTCAAGCTTGTTTATATTACTTTCAGAATGTTATCACCATTGCCTTCCTTCAACATTTCTTATCTTTTATCCAACTGAATAATGTTCTACTTTTCAATCCAATTGTTGCCCTTTATTTTACCTTTAGTAATTACTCCTAGTAGACTTTACAGTTCCTGGTACATCTTAAGAATATAACAAGTACACTTTACAGATATTGGCCATGCCTGGAAATGCTATTTTTTTCAATAGTTCACTAGTCTCTAGAGCTGGTCACCTTTCATGGATTCATAACAATCATACTTGCCGCTTTTCTTTTTATTATTGTTTGCTCATCAGATAGCTGCTCATGTTTGCTTTTTAGTTGAGGTGCTTAATATTTTAAGTTTATACGCTTTTTGGATAACAATAGAATCAGAAGCCATTTGTGAGCCCCTTACACTTGTCATTTAGGTACTTCTAAAATTCAAAGCTCAAGAACAATTCACTTTCCTCTTCTCTCACTAGTTTTGCAGAACTATATCCACCAAGCATGTGAAGGCATCTGATATGCGGCCACTCTCAGTAATGGAAGACACTTACCTTTTAAACTGAGCAGATTCAACAGAACATCCATTTGAAGCAGTTTATGGTTTCCTCTTTGACAGGACAAGGTCCATAGGACAAGATCTTAGCATGCAAAATATAGTCAATGATAAAGCAATCTCTATATATGAGAAAATGGTATTATTTATTTATTATCATTTTTCTATTGGCAGAAACCTCTCAATTTATCTTCCACTTATAAACTTCATGTCCCCAGTAGTGTAATTGGTGTAGGTAATTTCTTCTGTAAATATCAGTTTCCCTACAGCAGAAAAATATCTTGAGTAGGCTTGCTCTTTCATGACGTTTTGTCTTTCCAACTATTTCGTCCTGAATGAGATGCAATTTTCTCATACCAATTGAGAATTATTTATGTTTGGCATGATGTGTGCATAATATGCAATGGTTGTCTATCAGATAGACTTGGATGGATGACCGATATCAAAATAAATTTGTCTATTGGATACCGATACCAAAATTTGCTATATGAAAAATCCTTTCATAAGATTTATGTTGAATTAAATTACAAAGAAATAAAAAAAGAAAAAGGAATTCTATCAATTACAAAGAAATAAAAAAAGAAAAAGGAATTCTATCAAAAACTTGCATTATTTTTATATATTTATAATTCCCTTTGGTCAATATTTAGTTCATTAAAAATTTGAAGAATGTCTTGCATGTTTGTGGTGGCCAATTCTACGTTACAGTTCTGAAAATGATTCAAATATGGATGAATTAAAGTTCATTAGTCATCGTCATCTCTGTTATACTTTTACACAGTAATAAAAATTCTGATGCCATTTATGAATTAGATCATAGAGCCCATTTGAATATACTGCAAATATTCAGATTATAAGCAAAATAACAGTATTTTGAGATGCTGGCTATGAATTTAAATAAAGTAGCCCATTGATTGGATAGTTAATTAATAAAATTCTAAATTCAATGTCAAACATAAAATATGTAAATCTACGATGAATTCAATTTGATTTCTTCAAGTAAGATAAATTAGGGCATCTAATAGTAAGAGACAATAAAACAAGTAATGATCAGAATCTTGAATATTTAAACATATAATAGAATAATCTTGTTTAAACCAATGCTAGTGACTGTACAGTATCTAGTATTGGATCCTTAACTTAAATATATCATTTTTTATTCATTCATTTGAAGAAAAAAAATGTTGATTGAATTGAATCCCTGTCCTGTACCTCCAATGTTAATTCATCCAGTAGAATAAAATATATTATTATTTTTTTTTTTTTTGTTAATTATTAGGTTCCAACTTAATGAGGGCAACTCTTGGCGCAACTAGCAAAGTTATTCCTTGGGTGATCTGTAGGTCACAGGTTTGAGGCGCACGGACATAGTCTTTTTGCGAAAATGCTAGGGGAAGACTGCGTACTAAGCATACTTTTGGTAGATCACATTTCATTACAGCTGTTTATATTAGAAATATATTACATTATATTCCATTATGGTCGACCAAATGTATCCTAAGACTCTGAATAAAACACGGATTATGGATACTAATAATCAATTTCGGCTACTAGAGCAAGTCAGGACACATAAGGACAGCAGAAAGGTTCTGATGAAAACAACAGCAAAACCAGCTTCACATAAGCTGTATTTTGATATTGAATGTCAGGATGGATCAAAGCAAAGTTACTTTCTGCCATGACAATGAACCCAACAAAGAGTACAATTAACAAATAACTTTCCTACAAAGAGAGAGTTCCTCGAGAGACGAGCCTGTCTTTAGTGCTAGAGATTAATGGACAACAACTAGTTGTCTTTTAAAAAAGAAGCATAGGAATGATCAATATACAATAATATTTTTTTTGTTTGAAAATAAGAAATACTTAGATTAAAACCTCAAACCTTGGTTGAATGCCCGAATATGCGCCAAGGCTAATACCTGAGATGATAAACTAGGATTCACCACCTTCCCTTTCCTATAGAATCTTTATAAATCTTCCTGTTTTATATGCAGCATTAGTGAGCTATAACTCATTTCTGAATTTTTTTTTTTCTAACTCCATCTTTTCACATTTTCAATTCATTTTTTCCGCGGTCTCCCATTAGTAATACCAACTCCTTTCTCGGGATTTCAGTTTAGTAAACCTGAAAGCTAAAACCTTGTCGAAAACAATCGAATAGATTCTGTCATTGTCTACTTTTTAGTCCTGGCCTTAAAATTGCATAAAATTTATAAGATTTCATGTTATAGTACACTAAAGTTAATAAAAGCACTAACTAAAACACAAAATTTAGCACAACAATAAACCATTGAAGAAATTAATGTTTTTATGTTCTCTTTTATGTTCTTTGAGAACAAGGTCATCTTGACAGGTCATTGTAAGAGCTCTCCATCTTTAACAAGCAGCATAAATCATGTCTATAGAAGGTCAAACTCAGAGAGTACTGGTGATCCAAGATGCATCGAGGGATGTTAGTCCAGGCGCAATCAGATGGATAATTGATAACTTTTCATTTAAGCCTGGAGATGTGCTTATACTTTTTGGAGTTCTTCACCAGGTTAATAATCCTAGTACGTTATCTTTCATGGGAGCTGGAAAACTGAGTAAGAATTTATGTTTTTTTTCCCATTCATAGTACAAGAAACACAGTAAGAATATCAAATTATCAATAAGTTCAAATCACATACACAGGTAAAGCATAAAAAGTCTCACTTTATAATATCCAATTCTTTTTACTAATTATTTTCCCTTTCCCCTTTCCCCCAACACCCTTTTCTTCTTCTTCTTTTAGTGGGATACAAAGTCAAGGTGGATTCGAGTTCAATGTTTGGGGTGAACCCTAAATACATTGAAGAAGAAGTTGCTAGGAAGACAAAAGAGTACTCTGCAAATGTAGAAATTAAGAGAATTTCAAAGCACTGCGAAGTGGAACAGGTCAGCTTAATAAGATCATGCATGACCAGACTAATAAGATCATGCATGGGCAGACTAATTTTCCAGCTATCTGGATGCAATTATACCACAAATTTGTCTGTAATCAAGTTCACTATGTTTTTCTAGAGAAAAAAATATAACATACTAATTAGAGAAAATATCAATGTTTTATGAGAACCAAATTGATGATGAACCAAATTTCACTAGACTTATTATTGGTAGATAACCGAAGAAGACTGATGATTAGTAACAAAAAGTTCTAGTAGAAGTACCTAATCTTTGTCAGTCGCATGGCTGATGGGATTGATTTCGTGCTTGAAACTTTCTCAGATCAAGTTCCATATAGAGGTTCGTGCAGGAGCTACTCCAAAGGTGGTTGCTCTGAAAGCTGCTAAAACTTTAATGGCAACATGGGTGGTACTTGACAGGTCTGTCAAAATTTTGAAGCTGTTAATTCTATAGAATGTTGTGCTTTAATGAAAATTGACTGTATATAAGCTTGCTTCAAATGCAAATTAAATGAACTGAACTATATAAGAATAGAATATGGTTAGATTCTTAAAAATCTTCAAATTTCATCAAATTTCTAATATAAGTATCAAATATTCATTTATGTATACGTACAACGTGCTATAAGTATACTGCAGGCAAATGAAGAAAGACAAGAAATACTTCATGGAGAAGCTACAGTGTGGGATTTCAAGGATGAAGCGTGACAATACTGTTGAAATGTTGAGAGGACCGAAATCAAGAGTAAACACAATAATGCCCCCGGAAAGGAAAATTCAGACCAAAGGCTTAGGATATGATGAAATGATACCAGGGAGCCCGGAGGCTGGAGGCTCTTCTCAAAGTAAGTGAAAGTTTGGTATATTTTTTTTTTTACAACTATTAGCTTTTTTTTTTTTTTTTTTCCGAACAGTTATATCATACCTGATAATTTTCTTTTAATAATAGTTGTTAGGTAGCTTTTGGAAGCCAAACAATTATTTTTTGTAAAAATTTCAATTTAAAGTTTTTTAAATCCAGCTTTTACTTATTTAAATAACAAGATTAAATTATCATATTAAAAAATTATATTTAAATAGAAAAATAATATCAATATTTATCTTTAATGTTATTAAATATATTAATAGCAATAACTAATAATAATTTTACCAAACACTTAATAATAATCAACTATTATATAACTGCTAGTAACTATCAGCTATTAGTAATTAGCTAATAACTATCAGCAACAGCAAACGACTAATATTTACAGTTAAATCAAATAGAACCTAAATATTTTATTACTAGATAATATCTAATAGACTATATATGGCTCCACAAGAATTTAAACATTAGCGTTGCTGCTTCAGATCGCCAAACACCTCAACAAACCAGATCAGGCAAACAAGTACGGGTTGATCATAGCGAAGAAATCCCTCACCAAAGCTATAGCCTGTCAACTCCATACCTCAAGTCCTCATCAAGTGATCATGTCATGGTACCTAATACTTCAACTTCAAGTCTGGGGTATCATGAAGCTTCAGGTTCTAGTTTAACTAAGGCAAGGAATCAAGATGAAGAGTACACGAATACAGAAAGAGAAACTGGTGGAGAGCAATCCCCATTTTCAAATGCAGAGAGCAATCCTAATCAAGGAGGTCAAAGACAGGTAAATACAGACAGCCCAAATGAGCTGAAGCGGTATAGGAACTATGATGATTGGATGGGAGGGGGTCCAACAGATGAATTGTTCAGAAATTCCATTTGCTCAATTTGCAAGAACAGGCGACCGAGGATTGGATGGCAGAGTGACTTCACTTATGCAGAACTCCATGCTGCCACTGAGGGATTTTCCGGCAAGAACTTTCTATCGGAAGGAGGTTTTGGTTTTGTCTACAAAGGAGAACTTGGTGGGCTTAAGATCGCCGTAAAGCAACACAAAAATGCTAGCTTCCAAGGAGAGAAGGAATTCAAGTCTGAAGTGGATGTACTCAGCAAAGCTAGAAATGAGAATTTGGTGATGTTGTTGGGTTCATGTTCTGAAGGAAGTGACAGGTTGCTTGTTTACGAATATGTTTGCAATGGATCGCTGGACCAACATCTATCAAGTAAGAATAGCAATATCTCAGAATCTAATTCATCAGAAACCCAATCTAATTATGTTTGCTAAAATGATGCAGAACACAGCCGCAGACCACTCAGTTGGGAAAAGAGAATGAAAATAGCTTTAGGAGCTGCAAAAGGCTTGCAATATCTGCATGAAAACAACATCATCCACAGAGATATGAGGCCAAATAACATCCTCATAACCCATGATCATGAAGCATTGGTAATAAATACCACAAATGTATTTACGCTTATAAGAACTGGCAATAATAGATAGTTCATCTAACATTATTCACTGTACAGCTCGGAGATTTTGGTCTTGCAAGAACTCAACATGATGGTTCGGATCACTCATGGGAGACAAGAGTTGTAGGAACTCTGGGATACTTGGCACCAGAATATGCAGAATATGGGAAAGTTTCAACCAGAACAGATGTTTATTCTTTTGGAGTGGTGCTATTGCAGCTGATCACTGGACTCAAGACTACAGACAAAATACTTGGAGGGAAAAGTCTCGTGGGATGGGTAATAGGCTCTAATCTATTAGTTTGTCCTTAACCCTCGTACATTATGGCAGAAGCAGATCTTTATTTGAGAATATTCTTTTTTGGTATACAGGCAAGGCCACTGTTAAAAGAAAAGAACTACCCAGATCTAATTGATCCTAGAATCTTGGACTCCCATGATGTTCATCAACTTTTTTGGATGGTTCGAGTAGCAGAAAAATGTCTCAGCAAGGATCCTCGAAAGAGATTAGCTATGGATAAGGTAAACCTTCTGCAAATTACTTTGTAACATCAATTTCAAACTATAGTACAAGAAGAAAACTCGAAAACCTGTACTTCCTTCCCTAGGAAAGAATTTGGTCATTGGACTAACAGCAGAATGACACTGGCTTAACTCAAGTTAAAGCAATTTGATAACATTGCAGGTAGTTTATGCCTTAAATCACTTGATGGAAGATACTACAGCATGTGGAATCAAAGACTACTCCCCAGCACAATGGAATTCAGTAAGTAGCACTCCAGACTCCTATGATTCACGAGATGATGATTCAAGTTTTGCAGTAGAAAATGCGAGTACCATGAGTAATCTGAGTTTAAGGCTGACACCATCTCCCCCAATAAGACTTCCATCATCGCCGAAACCACCACGACTCTCCAGTAGTCATTTCTATAAATGGGGCAGAGACACCCACGACTCATAATTGATCAACTTCTGGTAGTGAGCGGTGGACAGACTTAAAAAGGACAAGGTGCAGTGTTTCATGGGGAGATTGTCATTTAGATAAGATGTCCCACAACTTCTTATGACGATTAATGCAGGTTAATTATCTTGTTGTCCTTGTTTTCCAACTTTTTCTTTTTCTCTTTTGGTTGGATTTCACCATTTAGAAAGTTATAAGCTTTATAAAATCTGATTCATAAAGTTTTACGATGATGCATCAGCATTGCCTCAATAAAAAAATTCAAGCAAAAAATTACCCTAGTTGATTAAGGTGCAGAATTCAATGTTGATCAAATCCATAGAGATGCAAAAGACTAGCTTTATAATGAATAGACACGTACGGTTGAAAGCATACAGTTCAACCACCAAATTTACTTGAAGCTGATGCTCATGATGCAATATCGTTAATAATAATAGGAAAAAGTATTCATAGAATTTGACCTGATTAATATTTTATTTCTATTTTTTAAAATAAATTTTTAAATTTTTTCATTCATTTTTATCCTTAAAATCTATAAAAAAAACTAAAATATTTCTATTTTATATTTAAATTCTCAATTTCAACCATAAATATGAAAATCAACAAATTCAACTAACAAAATCCATAAATTCAATGTATAAAATTCATTTAAAAATTAATCAGAAACAACCCAATATAACATTACAAACAATTTTCATTTCCATTAATTTAGAAATGAGAATGCATATTATTTAATTAAAAAAAAGAATGGAGACAGTGTTAATGGTTGCCAACCACCACCAATTTTCGGTCATCTCCTTCAAGTGGCCACCGAGACCTCCACCACCACCAATTTTCTCTATCTCTCATATATCCCCCAAAAACCCATTTCCATTTTACTGATTTTTCTGGGTTTTTGTTTCTTCTTCTCTCCAACATCACTACCTCTACCCCCACTACTACCACCACCAACACCACTTTCAGCTCACCCTCTTAGATTGAAACTCTTCACATTAACCCATAAAAACACAATAATTAAAATTCATCAAAACAGAGAAAAGAAAAAAAAATAAAAGAGAGAGAGAGACTTGTATCAAAGAGGAGGCGTAGAGAGAGAGAGAGAAAGATGAGTTATGAATTTCATTTTAGGATAAACTCCAATATTATGGGTTTCGTTTGATTTTTCAGACCTTTCATTCATTAAAGATTGAAAAAAAAAAAAAAAAGAAGAAGACGAAGAATCGAGAAGAAAGGAGGAAGGGGAAGAAATGGGAAAGGGAAAGGGAAAGGGAAAGGGTAGGGATATTTTAGTATTTAAAATTTTTTTAATTTTTTAATAAAAAATTTGAAAAAAAATTAAATAAAATGACTCAAAAGTTTATGAAATCAAAATATAAAAATTAAAATATCACTTTTTTAAAAGTAAGAATATAAATATTAATTAAATAAAATCTTATAAACTAAAATATACTTTTCCCGTAATAATATTGAAGGTTACTATCTATGCTACAGCTTTACAAATATGTAAAATTTGAAAGAGAAAAAGAACCATTACAGATCAATTCTCAGAACAGAAACTAACAAGAGGCAAGGCATATGTAAAGAGGCACATATTTCTGATGTACTATGCTACACGTAATAAGTCCACTTGAAAATCCTAGTCTTAAAAGTTTTTCTCTGCAACTGCGCAATAACAAAGAACCATAGCAGAACTAAACAAATTAAACTAAATAAACTAAATCTAAGCCCGAGAACAATGAAAAGTTACAACAAAATACTAATTGTATCATCCAAAACAATTCAATACATCAAATGACAAAAAATGAGTTGAGTGCATAGTTATTCTACAATTAACAAAAGCCACAATGCATTTGTATGCCTCACTAAGTTCCAAATTGGCACATACTGTTGCCCTGTTTCACAAAGCAAGAAACCAGAAGCCACAAATAAAACAATCTCGACCCAGACATATTATACCACAAGTCCTACCCTAAATGACCTTTTCTTGGTCCAGCAGGTGCCAAGAGCAGGTGCCAGGCCGGGACCTGACTACCCAAAGATATGATTGACACAAAGGAACTATAAAACTAATCAGAAGTTCATAAATTTGATGGATAGTGAAGTCCTCAAGGGAATTCAGACATTTGACAGACAGCAGGCATATTATTCCATGTACAAGAACCAAGCCCCCAACCTTGATTTGACATAGAAGTTCCAGCAGACATTTGCTTATAATCACTGCTCAAATCATCGCCAAGAAGGCTTACTATGTTATCTGTCATAATGACTTGGTCCTTAACATAACCAGAACCCTGCCCAAGCCAATCAGAAACGAGTAAAGCATCAGGGCGAGTAATATCCAATCGAGTAGTGGCTTCTTTGTCTCTTTCTGGACTCCAAGGTCGGTCAATGAGTTCTGATTTTACATTGCAACCTGCAGAACATTCAAAATTTAAGTTGTACTGTAATCCAAAAGAATTCCAGACAATGAGTGTGAAGCTAAAATATTCAAAAGAGATTACAAGAAAAAGATCCCAAATTGGAAAATGAAATTAGATTTAAAAAGACAAGTGAGCCATGTTCTCTCTTGATTCCAGTTTTTCATACAAGGGGAAACTATTGTGAAAATCCAAAAGTACAACACTAGATTTAAACAAGAAAAGGGAAACTATTGTTAAATCCAAGAGTACAGCTCTAGATTTAAACAATAAACTCTACAATGTCGAAAGATAACTAAAAATGTTTTTCACGATGCTTTTGAAACTGAAATAACTACATCCTTAATAAATCCACAAGTAACAGATATTTACCAGTAAAGGTCTCAGTCAGTGGCGGTTCATCCAAAGAACTTCCACGGGCACTTATAGGAGTGCATTCAGTGAAAAGAGAAGTTGCAGTGTGACCCAATGGGGAAAGGGGATCACCATAGTCCTCCCACTCTGTCTCACAAATATTCAGAGCGGAACTTTCAGCAAGTTCACCGGGAGTGACAGTAGACGAATTTGAACTCTTGTCAGATGAATGATTCTTAGCACTGCTTAAAGTTTTAGCCTCATGAAGTAAAGCATCCAATAGGCCACTATTTCGTGGAGAAGACTCGATTGTTCTTGTAGGTGGAGACTGTATAAAAGTGTCAACAGTTTCAAGTAAAGGTGGTGGGGATGTCCCCCAGCTACTTAAATCATTTTCTGGATATTGGAGTGAAGGGAGCTCCATCTTCACAGGCCCAGATGTGGGCTTAGAAGCAGAGAAATCGCCATTTGTAAGGGTGTGGCTACCCTGATTGTCACCAAAGGACTGTGGGTTCTTGTTGGTAGGATCAGGATCAATTGGGAAAGACAGCCCAAAGGATTGGGCAACATCACAAGAGTTATCCTGAAACTGATCAAACAAAGGGAACTCAGTTTTTACACCACCACTGTAACTGGGTATTACGGTTGTTGATTCTCGAGGACGCTTCTGACGGTGCACTGACGGGGACATAAAACTACCATATTGAGAACCCAGACCCTTCATCAGTAAGCTGCTTGCAGTAATGTCAGGAAGTTCAGGGACATAAGATGAGATGCCTTGACTGGCCTTTAAACTGTCAAATATAACATCAGGTATCTCATAACTGTTGGTCCGCAAGAGATCTTGATGACCTTTGTCTACACTATTGATGCCACCAATGTTCATGCCTTGTTGACTGTCCTGCAATGCTTGCAAAGACACTTCAGGAGGATAAAGAGGTAATCCAGCCCGCTGACGCCTCTTAATTCGAGTGTTCCAGTAATTCTTTATCTCATTGTCTGTACGACCAGGCAACTGCTACACAGAAAAGAGACCAAAATTATCATTGGCCAAGATGTGGCATATCTTTGATAACACAAACTGAGAAATCTGTGTGGAAAACAATCACAATGACGCCACATGCAAAACTAGATAGAGATATATAAATATCTACATTTGAAAAACTATCGCGATAAATTTACACATTAATTTTGTTATATGTAAAACACTTTGCAGGTTGCCACACATAAATTTTTGCTGAAAATCTAGACTAAAATAGGAGCCAAAAGTCCTGAATGGTAAATGTGTCAGAATCCATACTCCCCAGGAGGAAAAAGGTTCTTCATATTCCAAGGAATTGCATAAGCTTTATTTATCATACAAATATCTTCTTAATAAAAAATAAGAGTTATAACCCTAGCAGAATTCCCACACATGCATTTATCATGACAATTCTTCAGCACAAACAAAAAATCCGTCCATGCTTTACCATAATCCATTGAAACACAATTTATTGCTCTGCAGCAGCAATCCTTTACTTCACCTGAATTACACACTCATATACACCATTTCTTTATTTCCTCGAGAGATGAGGGTACACTAAAGAGGAGGTGAGGGGGACCCCTATAAGTACATGATCAAATAACTATTGTTCTTTTTGCTTGTTTGCATGCTAAGCAGATAATCGACCAACTTTTCTACAGACAATAAAAAGTTTCCTAGAGGTTTCAAGGTAAGGCCAGGGCAATAGGGCAGAACTCAACATCCAAGATAAAACGTTCATGCTAGTGACATACATGTACATTCATGGAGATAACCATAAAAGTTATGCTATGAATGCTTTACCATCCCAAAACCTCATAAATCCATTTATCTAACTATTCAATTGCTAGAAATCTGGCAAGATTTTTACAATCTTGCGAATTTTCTTTTGAAATTCAGGGCAAACCAACTTTCAAATTACAAAGTTTAGCACTTCATATTGAACATAAAATTGCTTCTTTAAATTTTTTGTGGTTGATCATGTTATCTTTTTACGTATTAGAGGAAAAAAATGAACAGGTAGTTTGTATAAATGCAAAAACAAATATGGCTTTCAGGGTTGTTCAGACTCCCAAAAATTGAACACAGTTGCACAAGTCCCAATGAAAATATTGTATGCTATAGCTAGTATATAGGCCATGACAGATACGTTTTTATTCACAACCATCAAATACAGTTAGCTGAAACCACTTCTGGATCAATAACTTTTAGTCAAGCTTTTTTACATTATCAATTTCCACTAAAGTTAATATGCAACACAAATTTAAGAAAAAAAGGACCACATACACCAAAAGGATTAAAAGGAAACAAATTATAGTCTTACATGTGCAGCCATGCGTGCCCATTTGTTTCCCATCTTGGCATGGAGTTCAATGATTAGCTGTTCTTCTTCCTGAGTAAATGCCCCTTTCTTCAAGTTAGGCCTAAGGTGATTGGCCCATCGCAATCTGCAGCTTTTGCCACACCGAGAAAGCCCCGAGTGCTTCTGAACGGCATTCCAGTTCCCCTCCCCATGCTGCTTCACATATTCTATCAAAATTGCATCTTCAGCAGATGTCCATGGACCTTTCTTCAGCACAATCCCTCCATTTGCACTTCCACCACAGCTACCTTCCTCAGCCAACGGTGAGTCAGTCTGATCCTTTGATAACACCCCATCATCGCTCTCATTTGTCGTGTGACTCATCTCCTTGTAATCACACGGCCAATCCCTATTAAACTGCTCAGAAACATTCAATCAGCAGGATAAGAACCTGAACCAAAAAGAAGATGAGAAACTAAATCAACAAACAAATAAAAGAAGGCACTGCTTTTTGATACTTGTACTCCACCACCAATGCATCCATTATTTTTCCAATATAATCTCTTTATGGAATAAGACAAACTACAAGTGGGGAAAAAACAACACTGCTTTACGCAATTATACAATCTAAATGCAGCCAAAGCATAAAGAAACAAAATTAAGCTATAAAAGGAGATAAAACCAATCGGGACAGCCATAAGAATAATATATACATAACTACCTTAAAAAGAAATAACACATGTAAAGATTGAAGGTAACAGAAACAACTTATGCACAGAATCAAAATTCAATATATAGCATTCAAGTGTTCAGTGATGATAAGTTCCCAAATGTAAAAAAAAAAAAATTATAAAAAAAAGAGTAAAATCATAGGATGATACAAACTGAAAAAGGGAAGGAAACAGGTATTAATATTCCCTCGGCAGAAGTAATTGCTCATTACCCAATCCAGAAGCCAACAGGCCATGAAAGAGATAAGCTATAAATTGAAACTAAAATTTAAAAAATGCTCATTTTTAATACCATGAAAAGAGAACATACTCATTACACACAATTCCATTGAATTATCGACTAACGTTCTGAAAAGGAAAATTTGGTGTCATTTATTGCAGTGTATTGCATTAATTATTATAAACATTGAATTGACACTAAGAATTACGCCATGCTATATGTAACAGAATATACTATCAAAAGGCAAAAAATATTCTATCAAGACTACCAATAACTCGAAAAAAAAATTAAAAACTTTTGCCTCAATTAACCAAAATATATCCAAAAAAGAGAGAGAGAGAGATGAAATAGATAATAAAGTACTAAAAAATAGTAATAAGAATCTACCAAAAGAATTAAATACCTGAATCAGACCAAGATGCCAAAACCTGAAGCTGAAATCTTTGAGTTGCCAAAATTGGAGTCCGTGAAAAAGCTCAGATATAGTTCCTGAATGAACCAAGAGCCGAGAAAAGGGAAAAAATAGAATACCTGAAAAAAAAAAATCGATGGATTGATCAGCACCCGTTTAAAAAAAAAAAAATTACGCTGCATCTGAACTAAAATCAGCTCAAAATTATTATAAAAAATGCCAGAGTTTATAACACCAAACCCTAATTTTCACAAATAAATTTAAAAGAAAGAGAGAGAGAGATTAGCAGAAACCCTATGTCAATTAACCAACAAGAACAGAACAAAAAATGAAGATAGAGAAATAGAGATCGTAACCGTAATTTGTGAAAAAGCACAAATAAGATCTGAGCATAGAATGAGCAAAACATTGAAGAGATCCAAAATTTCAAAGCCCGCACCAAAAGCACACAGACTGCTCAAAAAAAAAGATGAGATTTTTCCAAGGAAAGAGATGAAAATGAAAAATGGAAGCAAATAAAAAATTTAAAAAAAAAAGAGAAAATAATTGAGCTGAGAAATGGCGAAATAAGAGAGAAATGAGGAGAAAGCTCCACCTCTGTAATTATTATTATTCTTAATTATTTAGCTTAATATATTATCTTTATAAAGTAAAAAAAGTTTCATTAAAATTATAACACAAAGTTACAAACTTCAGATTTTTAGCTCCCATTTGTAGAAATAATGCAAAAGCCCTTTACTTACTCTTTCTGCTACAGAGAGAGAGAGAGAGAGAGAGACAGAGATGACTTGACTTGATCAACCAAATTTTCCTCTGTAATTAGCTTTCTCAAATCAAATCATTTTTTGGGGGAAGAAAAGTGTTGGTGGTGATGGTGGGGCCCACTGAGTTGGGTGATTGGAGAGTGGTATACACGCGGTTGCAGATGAGAGTGGCTTTTGAAATTAGAGTTTTTTTTTTTTTTTCTAATTTTGCATGGTTTGGTATTTGAGATTGATTGACTGATTGATTATTAGTATTTTTTTGCTATATTAGGGAAAAGTACACATGTAGAATGAATGATTTTGATAGCTAGTTGGTTTTGATTATATGTAGTATAACCTACCCTGTTACTTTATGGGTGATGAAGATAAGATCGTTGGATTATAGCCGTTGCTTAGAATAGTCTTCGTTAATTTGGGCAAGACGGAAACAGAACTTTAAACTTGGAAGTTAAATAAAAACTTTAAGATTAAAGGGTAAAATTGAAAATAAAAAAAATCTAACATATTAAATTATAATTTTACCTGTGTGTATATATGTTTTATGCTCACTCAGATATAAATATAATATCAAATTAATTATTTTTTTTAAAAAATAGCATCATTAATTTGACTACGCTAACCTATTTAGTGCCCTTTTGACACAATTTATGAAAAGAAAAAAAATAATTTTATTTTTTTTTAGAATTTGATTTTGAGTCAGTTTATAATATTTGGTAAATATTAAAATTAATAAAAACAATTATCTGAATAGTTAAAATTCAACTATTTTAATAAATTAGAAATTGAAAATTTTCAAAATAGCTGAATTTTAGATTAAACACGTAGCTAATTTTAAAAAATTAATAGACAAAAATATCCTTATAAGATTATAAATAATTTTTAGATTGTATTTTACCAAACACAAACATATAATTAATTATTTTTAAAAATATCAATTTTAAAAAAATAACTTTACATATAAAAAATTATTTTTATAAGTGGTGTCAAATTAAGCCTTAATAGATTATTGGAGAGGTACAATAGGTAAAAAAAAAAAGGTAATTTAGAATAAGTGAATCAAAAATTGCAGTATATGGTGCGAATTTGCACCTGCGAAACTATTTATTTTAGCTAAACAACAACTTCATGTATGGCCTTTTATTTTGGGGGGACTAACTTTATTATTAAGGGACTCTTGTGATATATATATATGAAACTAGTTTTGGGTTTGGGGGCAAAGCCCCTGCAAGAGTGTAGGTGGTTCCACTCCTGGCTAAAACCCACTTGTCATAACTTGATTTGTTAGTTAAAAGCTGTTTTTTTTTTGCTTTGAAAGCAAAAACAAAGTAATGATATTTAAAAAATTATAGATAAATTATTAAAAGACTTACATAAAAATAATTCATATAGTATTTTCATTTGAATTATTTATGAATTTATTTTTATATGAATAGAATTAGTATATTCTCATCCTACTTAATTATTTTTCAAAAATATATTTAATTCTATCATATTTTGCTTTTCTTAAAAAAAAAAAGCCTAATTGGGTAAAATTGATAAAACGAAAATCAAATAATAATAATTAATGAAAGGGAAGAAAGAGCCTATTATTGAATGTGGGCTAAAGTCCATTATTAAGGTATACGTAGTTTGGGCCCACATTTTCCAGGGTTGTCCCACAGCATAAAAGTCTCTAGAGAGCTGCATAAAGCCCTCATTCCAGTTGGTTGCTTGGCCTTAATCCTGTCAGCCCACACGCTAATGGCATCATCAAAATTGGCCTAAAAATAAGTAAAAAACAAAAAGCAAAAAATAAATAAAAGAAAAATATAGCTATTTTCTCCACCTTTCTGTGTCCAGCTCCTATTCTACGTTTACATAAATCCTTTTTTGCCAATTAGGATGACTCCATGATGTTATTGAAGCCCTAAATATTTTAAAGAAAATTATGGATTTTCCTTATTTTCTGCCAAAGTTGTCTTTTTTCTTTCTTTTTCTTTTTTTTTTTCCTCCGTGAAATAAGCTCTAAGTCAAGGATAAATCAAAACATGCAGAAATTAGGAGATTTATAATGAAAAAAAATTATTATTTATAGTATGATCCAAAGATTAAACCTAAATCAATAAAGAGAAAAAAAAACTCTCCTACTAACTAAACTAACCTTAAGATTTACAAAACTTGCTTTAATAAAACTTCATAAAAACTTATATTTTATTTAAACAAGCGATAGTATCACTCTCATTTTAATTTTTGATACTTTCATTTTCTTTATTATTATTGAAATTGATTATAATATTCTTATTATATTATTTATATAATAATTTTCACAATAAAAAATGTTTAATTAAATTTTATTTATTTATTTATTACTTTCAGTTCACATTATATATATATATATAATTTTGTAATAAATATATAATTGATATACAAGAAAATATTGTTTATAAATATAAAGAAAGATTTAAGTAAATTTTTTATTTTTTAGTTCTTATTACAGGAAAGGAAAACTTATGTATTAAAATAATAAGAAAGGGAAACATAAATTCCATTTATTTATATTTTTTTATTTGTGTTTTTGATTGCATAAAAAATGATATTTATACAATTTTTTTTTTAAATATATTTATTAAATATAATTTTTTTGTATAATAATTAAATTAAAATTTTCATTTTTACATATTATAAAATAAATTTCTTTTACTTTTTAATTTTTAATTTGATTGTTTTAATTTTGAGAAAATATTTTTAAAAATTTTAATAAGAAAAATAATTTACCAAATTAAATTTTAAATTATAATCATACAAATATTTTATTTAAAAAATTAAATTGTGCTCATTGTAAATCTTTTTTTATTTTATATTTGATTAAAATATCTTAATAAATCATATATATTTTTTAAAATTGAATAAATTATATGATTAAAATAATATATAAGTAAAGAATTAAATAATTATATGCATATTGTCAAAAGAAATATATTTTTGAATTATTACATTATTTAAAAAGTATATTGAGAAGCAGTAATATTTTTATATTTTTTATTTAGTTAATTAAATTTCTTTAAAATAAAAAAATTTACTTTCGAAATAATTTTATAACAATTAAAAAAAAGCAACATGTAAAATATTATTTTATAACATGTTAAAATAAAAAAGTTTATTATGATATTTTTTATGTAAAAAAAAATATATTTATTAAAATAATTTTTAATATCATATTTTTTAAAAATTAAAAATATTGATAATAATATTTTTATGTATTAAAAATAATAATAATAATAAATAAATACATAAGAAAATCAAAATTAAGTATCCCATTCTTATAAAAATTATTAATTTAAATGAAATAAGGATATTTTAATAAAATTTAATAATGAAAAAAATAATACGAGTATCAGAAATTAAAATGAGAATGTTAATATCACTTCCTTATATTTATATATAATATTTTATATTAATATTTTTAATTAATGCATTGTAAAATTAAATAAAAAGAATAAAACAAAATTTACAAATTTAGATTTTGTTTTGATGTGGCTAAGATATATTTAATTTGAATGACTTAATTTGAGAAAATCTTTCAATATTTAATCAAAATTATATAATATATTTAAGTTTTTTTTTTAAATCTAATATTTGTCTATATATATTTTGTGGAGAAAGTAGTTGATTGAGGGACGGTGATAGTGTAATAAAATGTGGTCATAATTGAAGGTACATTGTCTATCACTTTTGTCTCATCAAAACAGACGTAGCTCATCTTCATACCACCAAACTCCCAAAACAAGAAACGTCAAGTTAATCAATTTCTCCCTACTTGCATTCATTTCAAACCACACTTGAAAGACGTATAATTTTTAAAAACAAAAGACACTCGTTCACACACGAATAATTTAAACAATTTAAAATAAAATATTATAAATTAAAATTTAAAAAATTAATTTTTTAAAATAAAATGACTATTTTATTAATATTAATCATAAAAAAATATTATAAAATATATATTTTTTCATCGGTATGTATATATATAATATTATGTTTTCAGCAGGTCATGTCAAGCTTAGCTAAATCTCTTATATTTATGGAAGCCAAAAGTTACGGTAAATAATATTTATACTCTGTATTTATTGTTTGAATGTATAAAATAAATTTAGAATTTTTTTATTTATATTAAAAAATTTGATATTTTATCACTTTCTCTTATGAAATACATTGTTTTTAGTCCTTATCCCGTTGATCAACTTGCAAGAAAATCCTGCAAGCTTGTCAGAAATGCATTACAAATATAAATAATGATAAATTTGCTCTTAATATTAAATTATTAATTTAATTTTATTCTAATTAAATGTAAAATGTATTTTTACACATCAAATTATTTAATATTTCCAACAAAATTAATGGTGAATTTATATAATTTATTTATATAAAATTAATTTCTACTAAATTTTATATGTTTTTACCATATTTGTTAAAATGGATAAGACATGTAGATCGAATCAGAAAAATTGAGAATCGAATTATGAAACGGTCTGATCAGTTTTTAAAAATTCGTCCTCTAAAAATTAATTAAAAAATCAATAAATCAGTCGAATTAGATTGACTTTTCTAATTTAACCGGGTCATATTTTTTAAAAAAATTTTAATTTTTAATAAAAAATAATAAACGTCGAATTATATTTATTTTCATTATAGATATAATAAATATCAAATTATATATATATATATATTGATTTCAATCGAATTTATAACTCTCTATATTTATGAATTATTTAATCAATCCGATTTTAAAAAAATTATTTCTTACATTATCATTCTTTTATTCTTTCCTTTGGCTCCATTGTGATTTATATGGCATCAAATTGTCACCCTTGTTGTGACATGGCATTTATATTTGATAGCTAGCTTTTTAATAGCTTACAGACATTAATAGGATGGGGATTACTTATTTCATTGGAAGAAATCGGCTTTTATTCTTGTGTATCTACGTATATATATCACATGCATGATACATATGCATGCACGCAAGGTTTTCTTTTTACATGATGATTAACCATGGCATTTGTGCATGCTTTAGTGATGTACACACAGATGGGGGCCACAAAATGTCCTCACTGTTAGTAGTAATGAATTTTAAAATTACAGTATACGGCCACTTAACGAAAATCATTATACACGTATATAAAACACTTAGGTCATTATTTAAACTTTAAACCCATCAATTTAAATGTTATTTTATTCGAATTTTAAAACACATTTAATTTAATGAAATAGAATCAAGTCTATATACAAAGTTTAAGGTAAAAAACCCATAATTTAAATAAATTCTTTTTTATAC
Source organism: Aleurites moluccanus (assembly GCA_948193065.1). Lineage (NCBI taxonomy): Eukaryota > Viridiplantae > Streptophyta > Magnoliopsida > Malpighiales > Euphorbiaceae > Aleurites > Aleurites moluccanus. The sequence goes on along the minus strand of CANXYC010211680.1, from coordinate 30,814 downwards.
ACTAAAATAAAATTTAACGATAAATACATATTTTCTTAAATAATATATATAAAATCGATTTTTCCTTTTCTGATAATAAAAAAAATAAACTTTTCTCTCATTTATTAGATAAAGATAAATATTTTTTATTTTATTTTGCTAATATATTTAATACTTATTTTCTACGTGTTTAAATAATTTATTAAAATTTATATGAAAAGTTAAATATATAAATACATAATGACATATAAAATCATAAATTTATTTTCGCCTAAATTTTTTTTTGATTCCGTCATTAGATGTACATATCTAAGAGGAAATTCATGCATTTCGATTTCTTCCTGCATCTCATGTATGCTTGCTATTAGGAAGGAATTTAGAACTTCAGCTACACTTATTAATAGTCACGAATCTATAACATAATAAAATATGATCAAGTTAATAGCGTGTATACCTATTTTTATTTTTTATTTTATTGTCGTATATAGAGGCGAAACCAGAACTTAGATCTTAAAGAACCAAAATTAGAAAGTATTAAGCTCTAATATATTAAACTATATTTTCATATATATAGATATGTTTTATACTCATATAGACATAAGTATAATAAGGGACGACGTTAAAAAATTATTTTTGACTGAGTCAAAAATTAATTTTATAAAAAAAATTAGATTTAAATGGCCAAGCAAAAAAAATTTATAAGTTAATGATATTTTTAATTAATTTTGGGTGAGTCAATAATTAATTTTGTATAAAAATAAAATAAAATTTAAATGGCCTAATAAAAAAAAAATTATAAATTAATAATATTTTTTTTTGTCTAGATGACCTAAGCCCACCTAAGTTTTATTAAAGGGAATATTACACAAATATATTATTTTTTGATTTTTTTTTTAATTTTACGATTTTTTTTTTTTACTATTTTTTAATATATGTTTGGTATATGTGTGATATATTTTTTGTGTATGTTTGGTATATGTCGTATTTTTGAAAAAATATTTTTAGATATGCAGTATTTTTAAAAAAATATTTTTAGGTATATAGTATTTTTTAAAAAAAAAATTATAATAATAAAAATAAAATATTTTTTATTTTTTATGATATTTTTGAAAAATTTCCTTTATTAAACTCCGTATCAGATTAATTATTTATAAAAGAACGTAATTCTATTAATTTGATAGCAATAACCCATTTAATAAATTTTTGAGGTACACTATACTCAAACAAAAAAAAAAGGTAATTTAGAATGAAACAAAAATTACAGTATATGCTGCGAATTTGCACCTGCAAAGCTGTTTATTTTAGCTAAAACAACAAATTAATGTGAGGGCTTTTGGCAAAATAAGAAAACAATAGAAAAAAATAATAATAAGGAGCTCATGCGAAAATTAAAAAGGGACTCAGTGTGAAAATTAACTATACATGTACATGAAATTTTTTAAACTTGGGGAGTGTCCCATGTGGAACTACAGTAAAATTATTATAAATTAATTACGTTTTATCAATTAAAAAATATATTAATTAATTAATAATTTATTAATTTAAAAATAATATTTATAATTTAACAAATAATATTTAATCCATTAAAAAAAATTAGTGTTTTATCTAATTTTATAATCAATTCAATATGAGTTAAATGAATTAAAAATATATGTGATAAATTGAATATGAATTAATTAAAATAAAAAAAATAAATTATCAATTTAATATGTGTTAAATAAATTATATAGAAAAATATATATAAATTAAATATGAATTAAATAAAAGATAAAAAAAACATACAAGTTTAATTATTTATATTTAAAATAATTTTTATATAAATCACTTTTAAATTTTTTTTTATATTTTTCATAATTACAAACTTACGATTACTTTTATTTAAAAAGTGTTTAAAAATTAACTATGACAAATAAGATGCGTAAAATATTATATAAGTAAATAAATAGCATCCCATATGCATTAAAAAAAATTACAATAGTGAATTTCTGATAAATTTTATTTGAAAGTTAATTAAAATATAATATCAAATACACTCAAGAAAAATTAGAGATAAGAACACACTCGATATACCAATAACATTTCATAAATTTTTATTATAATTCGAGAGTTCAACCTATAATTTTTAAATTTAATAAGAAAAATTAAAAATAAAATCTAATTAAATTTAAATTTAAAAAGAAAGTAACAATAAATTTATATTTTAATAAAATATCATAATTTACTATATATAGAATTGGTAAATTATTAATGATAAATTATTAATTTATAATATAAATGAGATCATATAATTATGTATAGATTTTTAGAAAAATATTATCTTATTAATTTATCAAAATTATTAATTTAATTCACCGACTCAAGTCAAAATCGAAAAAAATTATTATATAATAAAGATTATTAATTTATCATTGTTAAGATTTTACAGTACAAATGGTTCAGCCCTTAGATAGCTCAGTAAAGTGTAATTCATATCATATAAAAGAAATATTTTATTAAGAATTTTTGTGGAGAAAGACAACATTTCTCCCGAGCTAAGTAAACCTGTTACTCAATGTTACACATTTTTCTTTCTGTTTTCTATTCCTCTCAAGCAAAACTTTAATCTTGATGTGTTGCCATAGTAAAATCATGTTGCATTCTTTATCCAATTCTGTGAGTGGAGTGATATATAAATTCTAGGTATTTTTTTTTTAATTTTTCAGTAGGAACAAACTTAAATTATTTAATGGAGATAAAAAATAAAATGTATGTATAATTTAAAGGATATTTTTTAAGAGTTCAAAGACAATTTTTTTTTTTGTAGCAATGGGTGCACAATGTAAATTCACTTGTCTAAAACTAAGTATGGATTATTTTCACATAAAATAAAATTCGTCCTCATAAATAGATATTATTTATATGATAATGATTTCATGTATGATGATATGAATTTCATATAAGGATGATTTGCATGGATTCCGTCTAAGAAAAAAAAATATTTTAATTATGAAAAATTTATTTGTTTTAAGTAATGAGATTATGATTTGATTCATCATATTTAATGCCCGATGAAAATAACCAACTCATATTGAATTAAAATAAAAATAATTCTCGAATAAAATATTTCACATGCATGATAAATGGACATAATTTTTAATCTCATTATTTATTAAGGCCCATTTAATTTGAATGAATCCAGCTCAATATTATTAAGCTTACACAAAGCTTTTAAGCTCATGAGTCTAATTAAACTTATATTTTCTTACTTTTATTGTCTCCAAATAAAAATTTTAATTATAAAATACATGATTATTATGATTTTTTTTCTATTTTAATTTTTACAATTTATTTATTATTTTAATATCTATTCATTTTCATAATTCTTTAAATTTTATATCTCTTAATTATTATTTATATTTTTAATAAGGATATTATTATATTATTAAGATAAAATATAATTTAAATTATAAAATAAGACAATTAAATTAAAAAATATAAAAATGAAATTAAAACATTTGTTGTGAAATGAAATGAGTAATAAATTATGTTACAATAGTAAAAAAAATTCAGTAATATAAAAAATATGTAATTTTTAACTATTATACAATTGAAATGATTATCTTTATATTATTATTCAATAATAATTTCAATTAAATATATTTACTCGTAAAATTATAAAATAATGAGATTATCATTCTATTTATCATATTTGATGAGGAATAAAAATAATTAATTTATATTGAATTAAAATAAAAATAATTTATAAATAAAAATATTTTATATGCCCGATAAATGGACGTAACTCTTAAAACTTATTAATTATTAAGATCCAATTTATTTTGAATGAGTCGAATCCAATATTATTAAATTTACATAAAGCTTTCATGTTTAAATAAATCTAATTGAATTTATATTTTCTTAATAAATTATATTATTATAGTAAATAATTTTCAATAACATTTATATTTTTACAATAAATATGCAATTTTTAATTATTATACAATTGAAATGATTATTTTTATACTATTAGTCAATAATAATTTTAATTAAGTATATTTACTCATTAAATTATAAATAAACTACATATATCTTATAATTATTATTCAATAATAATTTTAAATAAACATATTTACACATAAAATTTTAAATAAAATACACGCAAATTTATTCACAGCATAAACAAGCAACTTACGATCCTAAATAAATAAGTGTTGTTTGACAAAATAAAAAATTTAATTATTAAATAAATATTGGCAAGTGTTATCAAATAATTTAAAATATTAGCAACTTAAGGAACTCATTTTCAGTAAAACTCATATGAGCTGCTTCACTCATTTCCACCTAATTTACGCCTTTCAACGTGCCAAAATGCAAAGCCATATGACAAATGTTGAAAAGAAGCAACCCAATCGAACGGCTATAGAATAAGGTAAATCATGCTCTCGAATTCACCGAGTTGTGGAAAACATAAAGAACAAAAACATACGCATTTGCTTCCCATTGTAGACTCCCTCTCCTCATTAACCATAATAATAACAATAATAAAAAGAAAGAAAGAAAAGCTAAAAAAGAAATTCGATGCTCTCCATTTTCTCTTCAATTTAGTGGTTTAATCTCCATTTTAAGATCTCAGATCCAAAGGTACTCTTTCTCTATGTCTCTCTGTATCTGTTTTTTTTTTTTGTAAAAATGGTTTTTTTCACTGATTTGAGCTACTACTCAATCATTTCCAGCTTCAATTTCATTTCTCCGATTCTTTCACTTTTCCTTTGATTTCCTTTCGATTCCTTGAAAAATTTCTGATTTTAAGTATTTTCTTTCTCTCCTGGAATCGCATGTGTTCGGCATTGAGATGATTTTGTTTTTTTTGTTTTTTATCTTGATTGATTCTTCAAAGACCCTAATAATTCGTATTGTTTGATTTTTTTTTTATTAATTGAATCAGACTTTACTTGTTTACTTGGAATTTGTTTTAGATTCTTCGTGTCGATCACGCGATTTATTGGTTATGGTTGTTTTCAGATAAAGTTAAAGAAGCTTCGATGGAGAGTTTAGCACAATTAGAAGCATTGTGTGAGAGGCTTTATAACTCGCAGGATTCGGCAGAGCGCGCTCACGCAGAGAACACTCTAAAATGCTTCTCTATGAATACTGATTACATTTCACAATGCCAGTACATTCTCGATAATGCATTGACTCCTTATGCATTGATGCTTGCTAGTTCTAGCCTGTTGAAGCAAGTTACAGAGCATAGTCTCTCGCTACAGCTCCGTCTTGATATCCGTAATTACCTTGTTAACTATCTGGCTACCAGAGGACCTGAGTTGCAGCCGTTTGTTATTGCATCTCTAATTCAGCTTTTGTGCCGAGTTACCAAGTTTGGGTGGTTTGATGATGATAGATTTAGAGATGTGGTGAAGGAGTCTACAAATTTCTTGAGCCAGGTATAATATTTTTTTCTTCTTTATCTCAAGATCAAGATTCATTGAGATGTACATTTTGCTTTTCGTTTTATTTTCAGTCTATCCAGCATTCTTTATTTTCTTTTTAGTGCTTTAGTGGAAAAGATGTAATGCGTGCTAGTTTGTTGCTTTTATTACTTTTTTGTTTTTGTTTCTTCCTGAGATTTGATGTTTATAGGCCTTAAATGATTCTTAGCTTCTGTCTTTACTTGGTGTTGGTTGTTATGGATAATGTCTTTTTGCCTCTGATCAGCTTGCACCATCTTACCCTTAATTCTTTCATACAATATGTTGATCATTGACTCTTTTTTCTTTATTTGTTATTTAAGCAGGCAACATCAAATCACTATGCCATTGGTTTGAAGATACTGAATCAACTTGTGTCTGAGATGAATCAGGTTAGTTTATTTCATTTGTGAAAATTTCTCAACATTATGGTGATTAGTTGCTTGTTCTGCATCTGAGCAAATGATGCCTAATTTTGTCTGTGGTTATGGGATATTTATAATTCTATTGCGTGTGAAGTGGAGGTGACCTCTTTCCTAAGGTCTGTATCATCCTAAATTGAAATACATTACTTAACTCAGCATAAGATGGGGACTAATAACTTAGCTATTACATAAGGGGGCTACTCCTGATGTACTTTGACTCTTGTTGACATTTTGCAGCACATGCATTTCACCCTGCATCAATCAGAGCCTCATTGCTTATCCATGTATTTGAAATAATGTTGAAATTTGACTAGTTTTTTGACATGGTGCTATACTTTCACTCATCTGTTAATTATCTGTATGTAACACAACACCGTATGTAGTGCACCCTTGAGTGTACATGATGAACTTGCTCAATTACTCTTGGCATTGGACAATTCATTCAGTCATATTGTGACATGTCATGAGAGCTCTTCCTTTTCAGAAATCTCTAGAGGCTTACTCTCACCACTGCTTGCACAAAATGCAACTAATATTTCAATTGGAATGTAAATTCAGGGCTGTGGCTGCTGGTGATGCTATTCATATTATTTTTATCAATATCTGGTTACTAACATCTGCTTGTGTATTTTTGAACACTTAAATTCTCAGCCTAATACAGGGTTGCCTTCAACACATCATCGAAGAGTAGCCTGCTCCTTTAGGGATCAATCACTTTTTCAAATATTCCAAATATCATTAACCTCACTGCATCAATTGAAAAATGATGGTAATGGTTAACATCCTTATGTTGCATTCCTCTCTTCTCTCCTCTTCCCCCCACCCCCCCCCACCCCTTCTCTGGTTGTTTTCTTTGCTATACCGGTTTCATAAACTTTTCTGCTATGGTTTTGGTTATTTATATTCTGCTAATCTGTATTTTGTTGGTATAGTTGCAAGTCGATTGCAAGAGTTGGCGCTTTCCCTTTCGCTCAAATGTTTATCGTTTGATTTTGTTGGGACATCAATTGATGAAAGTTCAGAAGAATTTGGCACTGTTCAGGTACTGTTACCTGCTTTACTAATGAATGAATTTTTTTTTTTTGGTTATAATCAAACATGTTTGAATTTTAAATTCTGAAATTGTGCATAAATGTGTTGGTTATTCTACAGATTCCGTCATCTTGGAGGCCGGTCTTAGAGGATCCATCAACATTGCAGGTTTTTTTTGATTACTATGCTATTACAACAGCTCCTCTCTCAAAGGAGGTTAGTTCCAGCATTGCTTCTTGTCCTATGTTTGGTGCTTTTCAGGTTTAGGTAATTCACTTATATCATTTTATTGAAACATGCTGCCAAACAAAAATATAGTAATATCGTCACATGGTTATTTGTTTTCAATTTTTTCCCCACACTTAAACTTTCAGATTGTTTCTGGTTAGTCACCTAGATTGTGAAGTGGCATTTATTTGCAACATGTTTATCATTGAGATGTGAGATATTGTTTGTCTAATTGTCACCTTTTGGTTTAAATAATAAATCAACACGTGTTTTTGGGGGTTCCCTAATTTATATGCTTGGCTGTTTTAGTAGTTTTGTCAATGGAAAGTCTATCATGGTCGTCGTGGAAATTCATTGCATGGAACCTTTTATTTGTTTTCTCATGCAACTGGTATGTCTAAAGCTTATTTAAAATTTTTGTGTCTGAAATACATAATTAATTGAATTCTAAGTGTAAAGATATTGGTAGCAAAGTAAAAGGCCAAAGGAATTTTCCCCCCAGCCTTAGTTTGGGTTTGAACATTGTCCCGCCACACAAGCTTGTTAATTTGGTGATGGCTTCTTCGTTATATCAGGCACAAATGGATTATGCTTGGGTCTATCTTCAAGTGTATGCTTTGTATGAGAATGTGCAGAATTCTTAGTGAACTGTATATTGCTGTTTGCTTTTATGTGCATTTTAAACGTACAATGAAGGATTGCTGTATCTCATATATTTGTAGTTTTTTTTTTCACTGAAAGTTAGAGAATTAAGTTGTAAACCTTTTTGTTATTCACTATTTTTTAAAGAACTTTTTTGAAATGTGGTACCACTTTTGGTTCTCATTTTTTTAGGATTCTTGTTTACCTTTTCTTTCTAGGCATTGGAGTGCTTGGTCCGGCTAGCATCTGTACGTCGCTCTTTATTTACAAATGATGCTGCCCGTTCTAAGTTTTTGGCACATTTAATGACAGGAACCAAAGAAATCCTACAAACAGGACAAGGTGCTGTTGGCTTGTTGTTTTCATATTTCCTTCTTGTATATTACTTTAGTGTTACTCAACAATCATGTGTGAGGTTTATTTTATAAAGTTCCAGTCAACTATTTTGTTTTCTTTTGTTCTTAATCCTGGCTTTCATGCTTTTTTCTGTCATGCACTGCACTCTGTGAATCTATCTATCTATATTCATTTGGATTCTCATTTACTGATAATGTATGAACTGGGAATCAGGTCTTGCTGATCATGATAATTACCATGAGTATTGTCGTCTCCTTGGACGCTTCCGAGTGAACTATCAGGTAACCTATTTTTCTGTGTTTTGACATTAGTTTTCACTTTTATGATGCAATTCATTTTTGATATTTCAAAGCTTTTGAGTTTTGACTTCCAACTTTTAGCTTTCTTTTTGTGCATGAACATGCATGTGAACTTACTTTTTGGCCTACAATTTGTTTTCATTTGACAGCAACATGAAATAATATGGCTGTTTTGATCTAATACTCATATATATGCATGTATGTGAATTCTTCATCATTTAAACTGCTTCGTCGTATTAAATCTGAATTGGCCTACAATTTGTTTTCGTTTGACAGCAACATGAAATCATGTGGCTGTTTTGATCTAATACCCATATATATGCATGTGCATGAATTCTTCACTATTTAAACTGCTTCGTCGTGATAAATCTGATAGTTTTTACAGTTTTTCAAAAATAGTTTTTCTTTATTTCTGGTGATTTGTTTTAGTTGCAATGGAAAAAAAAAGGAACATGCAAATCCTTGATTCATTTCAAATTTACCAGATACATGAATGTTAGAGTTCACCACATGCATGGATTATTTATGCAGAACTCATTATATGGGGATTTGCACTCATACTGTCTTCATTCATAATTGTTGGGACTAAAAGAGTCTGGTAGTGGCCAATATCACTTCTAGGATTTGTTTATTGCAGCTTTCTGAAGTCAATTAAAGTGTTATCCCTTTCTTTTAAATTGCCTTTCAGCAACACAATATTTTGGCAGTTTTATGTTCTCCTAAAATTTTCACTTTGTCAAGCAAATAAAGTTGTTATTGACTTACGGTCATCTCAATTTGGAGAGGCTTTTCATATGTATATTTTCTGTTATTTGGTGACATCTTATTCATGAAGTTCATGTGTTATTCTTTAATTTCCTTCCTTCAAACCCATAAGCATTACTTTTCATGTTCACAACTTGTCAAATTGTGTTGTAGTTATCGGAGCTTGTGAATGTGGAAGGTTATGGCGATTGGATACAATTGGTAGCCGAGTTCACTTTGAAGTCTTTGCAGTCTTGGCAGGTTGGCTGGCGTTTTTAACTGTCTTTTTTATTTCAAAATATGATGAATAATCATATGTAGCCTTGTTTGATGTATAATTATATCTAGTTTTAATTTTATGGATTATCGGGGAACCTTAATTATTTTCTTCTTTAGAACCTGGAACCTATATTCAAGATCAATTATGCATCCTGCTACTTAAAATGCTGATTAAGTTTTTGTCTTACCAGTGGGCCAGCAGCAGTGTATACTACCTTTTAGGGTTGTGGTCTAGATTAGTGACATCAGTACCGTATTTGAAGGGTGATGCCCCAAGTTTGCTTGGTGAATTTGTGCCCAAAATTACTGAAGGTTTTATTACATCAAGGTTTAATTCTGTCCAGGTATGCTTTTTATTGAGGATTGATTTTTATTCTTTCAAGTTTGTTAAAGAAAAAAAAAGTATTAATGTCTGCTTCTTTTGTGTTCTGTAGGCTGGATTCCCAGATGATCTCTCCGACAATCTGTTAGACAATGTTGAACTTCTCCAGGATCAGCTAGATTGTTTTCCTTATCTCTGTAGATTCCAGGTTCAATTGCTATATGCATACACTTGTTACGTTTTTAACACGAATATCTCTAGGTTCGACTTCCCTTTATGGTATTGTTTATATTACTGAATTTCATATACATGAAATTCCTGTTATCACCGAGTGTATGATTTTTTTAGTTTGTTAAAACTTTATTGGCCTAATTATTCCCATCTCCTCCTCCTTTTTTGCAGTATGAAAGCAGTGGTTTATATATAATAAACATAATGGAGCCTATTCTGCAAGTATACACGGTATGGTAGTTATGGAATAGATTGAAGTGCTTTTTGAATGTTAAGCACTTGTACATTAATTCATGATAAATCAATCTAAACCTTAATTCTAAATGGTTTACATAGGAAAAAGCAAGAGTTCAGACAACTGATGGTAATGAACTCTCTGTTATTGAGGCAAAGCTTGCTTGGATAGTTCACATTATTGCTGCCATTCTTAAAATCAAACAATCTACTGGCTGTAGGTAATTTTGTTTTCCATTTTTTTTATTTTATCATTTTCTTTTAGGAGTGGCATCATTCTTTACTGTGGCAATTATTAATGTGTTTGTTGCTTGTCTAATGCAGTGCGGAATCACAAGAAGTGCTTGATGCAGAACTTTCAGCTCGTGTTTTGCAATTAATAAATGTTACTGACAGTGGGCTACATAGCCAGGTATATAATCAGGAATAGCCTGTTAGTATGGCATGTTGTTTGCATGAACTTTTTGGTGCGATTACCAATTTGCCACACCTGGTGCTATTATTTGATTGTGCTTTTACCTCTTTTAATGAAAATATGGTGAAGCGTTCTCGGAGCTTTTTTTTTTATTTTTTTTTTGGAGTCAGGAATGGAACTGAATTAAGCTACTTAAACTTACTAAAATTGTCATATATGTTTGCAATGGCCTAAGCTTAGGTGGATGGTGGGCAAGGGTTTGGGTATAGATATAGGCTCAAGCTTTAGTGCTCTCTTCTTTACCCAAAAAGAAGAAAATATGCCATGAATGTGAGCACAAATCTGACCCGCATCTTTGTTAACAGCTCTTAAAATTGATGAATTTGAAGTACATTTTTTAGTAGTTTTTCGGATGTTGACAAATTAGCTATGTGTAGCATGTGTTGTTGTACATGACCTTGTTAGGCCTCAGTGTAAACCTTTTGGGCTTTCTACAATAGAAAGGGTCACAGGTCATCAATAATATGATTGTCCCAACTCCCAACCCAGCTAAGAATTCTCAATTCTCATGAAAGCAATATACACTCTCCCCACAACACATGCACACACCCACCCATCCCCCAGAGTATTAATAGAAATAGCATGCTTTTACTATTCTTTCACCTCTTTTTTCTAGCATACATCCTAGGAGAAGCTTCTATCACGTCCTTCCTGTTAAAAACTTGCCGACTGTAACAGTAACAGTTTAGCCTCAAAGACTTTAGGAGAGAGTTGGGACTTGGCCCCCATGGGATTTATTGACATGACCCTCGAGAAAATTCACCCAGCATGCACACACACTAACAAACAACCGCAAAAAAGAAAAACGAGAATGGAATTTAGTGTTGTTTGGCAATATGCCTACATCCACGGAGCTAACTGTGTTTTCACTTTGAATGAGAATGTTGCAACTTACAACTGCCTTACAAAGTTTAAGGATTTTCCATTTACGTAGATATGTTGTAGAAAAACCTACATTATAAATATACCTCCTTGACTAAAAATGTCATTTCTGAAAAACGGTAGGAATAGTATAACCTTCCTTAGTTTAACTCCACCTTATAGAGCATGAAATTCTCTTGATGCGTTTGGAAAAGATCAGTCACTTGAAACCATACATGTGGATTATTGCCTTCAAATTGAGCATGAAGGTCTGTTCCATTTAGTCTTTTTCTGTTCAAAACACTAAATTTTGTGATATATTGTTTTGTGAATATCCTTAATAATGTATTATCAACCCTTGTTTGTATCCTAGTTTCTATAACAATTTTATTAGCAAAGGAAAAAAAATCCCATATAAAGTTTCCGTGGCTACGATATGTTGTCCTTTGTATCTAATGCTACAGAAGTTGGTTGTTCCCTGTGTTCACTGAACTTTATGTCCTATGAAAACAAATTTGGAATACTTCTTTTGGAGATTTTTCATTTCAATTCATGTTGCTGTGGAGAATGTTATATAAGAAAAGTGCTTATGTTAGTGCAGGGTTCTAGATTCATGGACTGTTGAATACAGTCTTATATTTATTCTTCTTTGGTTCAATCCAGAAAAATGTGCTTTTCCTTGTCTTTAACCACTACCCACCCCATCCTTCCTTCTTTTTCCCTCTTCTCCTCTCCTTTCGATGAATCCACTAAATTCTACAAATTTCATTGTGAGAATTTCAAGCAGGGAATTAGTTGTGATTTTCTCATGTTGACATGTAACAGAGATATGGTGAGCTAAGCAAGCAAAGACTTGATCGAGCAATTCTCACCTTCTTTCAGCATTTCCGAAAGTCTTATGTAGGTGATCAGGCCGTGCACTCATCAAAGGTAATGATGTTTCTCAGTCTTCTATATATGATTCTGTTTTTCTTAAAATCCTCAAGTCTTTATCTTTCTATTGCAGCAGTTATATGCCCGCTTGTCTGAGCTTCTTGGACTACATGATCATTTAGTATTATTGAATGTGATTGTTGGGAAGATTGCTACTAATCTCAAGTGTTACACACAGGTGATTATTTCATACATGATTGTGTATCTTTTTTTGTGTTCATTATAATGATTGTGGCTGCTAATGATATATTTTCATTTATGCTTATTCCAGAGTGAGGAGGTCATTGATCATACATTAAATTTGTTCTTGGAGTTGGCATCTGGGTGAGTTGTACTCCCTCAGCATTTAGCTAAAACAAATCTGGCTTTTTGTCATTTTATTTTTGATAAATTAAGATATCTTCCTTAACTTATCCTTGACTATCACATTTTTTCTTTTTAATTTGTTTGTTTTCCTTTTTTACAGCTATGTGACTGGAAAGCTGCTTCTGAAGTTGGATGCTGTTAAATTTATAGTCGCTAATCATACTGTAATTTTCAGTTTGAACATGTTTCTTATTTGATTCATTGTAATGCTTTTAACTTGCTTCTTAAAATTTTGATCATTAATTGATCTTATTTTTGCTTTCTCTTAACTTTTAGAGGGATCACTTCCCTTTTCTTGAAGAATTTAGATGCTCTCGAAGTAGAACAACATTTTATTACACTATTGGCTGGTTAATTTTTATGGAGGACAGTCCTGTGAAATTCAAGTCTTCAATGGAACCGCTTTTGCAGGTATACTCTCTCTCTCTCTCTCTCTCTCTCTCTCTCTCTCAGTGCTTTTGGAACCTCATCCTGTCTTAGAAGAGGGTTCTGCTTTGACCTCAAAATTGCTAGTCTCCTACTTGGAGCCTTTCTCTAGTTCAGAGTAGTATTAAATATATCTCTATAAATACTTATGTAACTTACTATTTGTATCTAGTTTTTAGAATGAAATATGAGAATTTGATTTGAAAGGCTTGGTGCCTAGTGGCTCTTTTGTATTTTTAGTTTTCTTCTTTTGTTGCTGCTGCTACAGTATCGCAGGTACTGTTCACACAGCCTCCATTCCCTGGTTCTACATTGTTTTCTTTTGTGGCAACACTTGCAAAATGGACCTGCAGGTCTTTAGGCTGCATTTTAAAATTTTACCTGCTCAAGTACTTGCATCGTCACCATCATTGTGGTGTATTTTCTATTTCTTCAGTGTCCCCTTTGGTTAAATTTAATCACCATGATATTGTTCATGGTATCTTAGGTCTTTATCAATTTGGAATCAACACCAGATTCCATGTTTCGAACTGATGTGGTGAAGTATGCTCTCATTGGGTTGATGAGGGATCTTAGAGGAATTGCAATGGCTACAAATAGGTCAGTGTATTATTTGATATCTCAGATTTATTTATTTGTGATGAAGCCTAAATTTATGTTCTCTTTTCAATATTTTTCAGTCGCAGAACTTATGGGCTATTATTTGATTGGCTATATCCTGGTCATTTGCCAGTTCTCTTGAAAGGAATCTCACATTGGGTGGATACACCTGAGGTATGGAGATATAGTTGATTTCTTTATTGACATCTATGTATTTATAATATAATATCAAACACAGCTGACCTCATTTAATCTTTTGATAGGGAGTTTTTTCACATCTGCTATATAAACTTCTAATTAGGATGATGTGTCTCTTTACCTGTTGGCTAAATATGTTTTTGGCAAATTTTATGCTATTTGTCAGTGCAATATCCATCCGTGTTACAAGTGGCTATACATTCTCTAGGTCAGCCTTGCTTGATTGTAACTTTGGACTAAAATTGCATTAAACACAGATGGTGGCGGCTAGTACATCACTTTAAACATTGACTGTGAAAGATCAGGGGTTAAGCAGCTGAGGGTGACAATTAGATGATTATCTTTAGTAGTGAATGTGGTTAACAAACTCTAATGCTTGGATTTGAAGGAACTCTGGGAACATCTTGCTGTTTTATGTTGCCAATGGTGCTTTTCCTGTTCTTATGTCATTAGTTATAGACTTACATGGCCAGTCTTTCCAAAATGATATGTCATTTGTCATTTGTTATTGACTGAATCTGACATGATACAATTATTCTTTTCAGGCAAATAAGATACTTGAATTTTGCAAGACCTGAAATGTTTTTGCAATGGATGATAGTATTTATAAATGTATTTTTTTTTCAGATATGTTTAATGTCATTCAGTAATCAGCGTCGTTGTTCAATTCTCCTTTGTATATTATATGTTTCCTTCTATACTTATAGGCTTAATTATCTGGTTGGACACTGCAGGTTACTACACCATTGCTGAAATTCATGGCTGAATTTGTGTTAAACAAAGCCCAACGTTTAACGTTTGACTCTTCTTCTCCTAATGGCATTCTTCTTTTCCGGGAGGTCAGCAAACTCATTGTAGCCTATGGGACCAGGATTTTAGCACTTCCAAATGCTGCTGATATATATGCCTACAAGTACAAAGGAATATGGATTTGTTTAACTATTCTCTCTCGAGGTTAGACTATAAATCTCCTTTTACTTCTGTGTATGGGTGGATACCATGAACCATGCTTGTTAAAAGTTGCTTGTTTTTCATGCTTGCCTTCTAATTTGAGTTTGTTGTTTATTCTTCTATTTTTTGCACAATTGAATTTTTAGCAAAAATTAATGCTTTGATAGGTTTTTGAAGTCCATTCTGCTTTGCAAGGCTCACACACAAATGTTACACTTATTTCTCATCAGTATAACAAATATCATTACACTTTTAATCCACTGTTTGTCACACTTATTTTGTATGTTGCACTTATTTTGTGAGTTACACTTATTTTGTTTGTTACACTTATTTCTTTTGTTAGTGTAACAAATATATTTACACTTTTAATTCACTGTTTATGTTTGGTCTTTAAGTCCGTAGAGTCTATGTTTTTCTTTTACCTTGTTTCTGCAATTTGGTTTAGGCATAATGCTTCTACTGAGCATTTTTTTTCTACAAAAGTGGCGTACTACTTTGTCAAACAGTACACATCGAATCCTCATCGATTCTTTGACTTAGAATTTTGGAGAATGTAGTGGGTTTAATTTTTCTGATTTCTCCATTTTTAGTAGCTTTTGTATAGTCTCCATGTACATGGATGCATCACACCTTCAGGAGTTTTTTCCAATGAATTTGTTATTAAAATAAAAAAGCTTCCAGAAAGAAACTTCTACTTGAGAGAATAAGCTTGTTGAGAAACCTTATGAGATCTTCTGATAGTTTGTAGGTGGTCATCTAAATTCCAAAAGTCTTCTCTTTGGAGATATTATTTTAGATATCATTTCAAAAATTGGGGGATGATTACCTTTCCTTTGTGGAAAGGTGGGTTAGGGTCTAGAATCTTATGCTTTTCAATAAAGCCTTTCTTGGGATGTGGTCATGGAGATTTTTGGTTGGTAAAGAGAATTTTTGAGGTGGTGGTTATGGCTAAATCTGAAGAAATGTAATCATCATCATAAGTTTGGTCAGTGATTCTTTCCTTTCTTAGGAAGAGCAATGCTTAGTTCATTAGGTGATGTGAATCTGTGTCACCATATTTTATTGTGTTCATTAATCTTATTTGCTATAAAGCCATTGGATGATAAAAAAGATTGTGGGAAAAAATGTGTCATAAGCTGAATTTCTTCTGTTTTGCTACTTGTTGGCAGCTCTTGCGGGAAACTATGTCAACTTTGGTGTGTTTGAACTGTATGGTGATAGAGCCCTTGCTGATGTACTTGATATTGCTCTAAAGATGACATTGTCAATTCCTCTGGCTGATAAATTGGCATTCCAGAAGGTATAAATGACTTCCTTGCTGCAAGTGGGGATAGATAATGGACAATATCACTCAGGCCTAGTTTCTTTATCTCACTATGATTGTTTTTTAATTTAAAGCAGTCACAATTTTCAGAGAGAAATTACAATAAACATACTGAAATAGCATAGCTTATTTTAGCTGAGACATGACTAGCCTCACTCAAAGATACTTCAAAATAGAGGGATAGAGTGAGAAGAAAGGATTGAATCTTTCAAGCACCTTACAAGGATTCTACTCTTAGAATGCTAGCATAGAAGATGTACAATTTTAGGGCTAAAATTAGATTTTGTGGATTTCCTCTCATGTAATTAATCTCTTAACAATGGATGTTTTACCATAGATGTCAATTCTTTCTGTTCACTTTTCATATTGTCATTCATGTGCAGTTTTCCATCTCATAATGGCAAGTTGCACTTTTTTTTGCAGCTGACAAGGGCTTACTTTGCTTTCTTGGAGGTTCTATTCAGCAGCCATATTATTTTTATATTGAATCTAGACACAAACACCTTCATGCATATAGTTGGTTCCCTAGAATCTGGTCTTAAAGGTCTGGATACAAATATTTCATCACAGGTATGCACGCTAATGCTACAGATGGCTGTTGGTTTTCTTAACTAGCTATAATTAGCGACAATTTAAGCATCTTGCTTGAGAATAATATTTCAGTTAGTTTTGTATCTGAATTTGGAACCATGTATTGTATTTGTTCTGTTATTCTGATTCCATGTATTGAAGCTGCAATTTGAATGTTGTATCAGTGTGCATCTGCTGTTGACAATTTGGCTGCTTTTTATTTCAACAACATTACAATGGGGGAAGCACCTACTTCACCTGCTGCACTTAATCTTGCTCGACACATTGCTGACTGCCCCAATTTATTTCCAGAGGCAAGCTATTACAACTCTTCATTATAAAGATTATTTTCCCTTATACTGTTTGAAGGAGAAAATATAAGTTTATTATGGTGAAACAATGTTATTACTTGATGGAAGTAAGGTTATTGAATAGTTTCTGCTAGTTTTCTGATGATATATGGATGTTGATTTCTCCATTTCCCTCCTTTTTGGAGAGATGGAATGGGAGGTAAGAGAAATTTTTTGGCATTGATTTGCGCGGAGTTGTAGCTATGATATTCCTTGTCCTTCTGTCTTATACCTCATCCTGTTAGGTGCAAGGATGTGAGAAAAAATGAAAAAGATTGATAGGTAGCAGTTAACTCGTTTTTGGATGGTAAGTAAGAACAGAAAGGGAGAGATAAGAGAGGGCCACTGCACCTTGAATACCCATTTTTATTGTCGGTCAAAGCTAGCAGAAGAAAAGACGAAAAAGGAAAAGTATTTCCTTTTGCAATTATTACAACTATTTACCAATAACACAGGACTGGACACCTGAAATCATCCTCTTTTATATTTAAAAGCTTTAAACAATTGCTTTTCCTTTCCTTTTATTAATCTAATACAAAATGGGATAATGATTTTCGTTTTTCTTCCCTCCCAAAGATTAAAAAAAAATGGCTGTTCTTTCTTCTTCTTGGTCCCCGATTTCATACTTATCCTTTCAATTTTTCTGATCTAGATCCCTAAATGGTTATTCTTTTTACTAGATGATGGTCACTTCACTTTGGATCTATCTAAGGGAAGGAACTTTTGTTTAGAATTTATAAATTTTATTGTAACTTTTGATTACACCAGAAATTAAAAATATATTCTGAATTTAAGGCAATTGAATTTTTGCTGGAATTTCATTATTATTATTATTATTTTTATGTGTATTTAATTCTTTTCCTTAAATTTACAGATATTGAAGACTCTATTTGAGATTGTTTTGTTTGAGGATTGTGGCAACCAGTGGAGTCTCAGTAGACCTATGCTGAGCTTAATTCTTCTTAGTGAGCAGGTATGGCTAGATCAATAAAATATATATGTATATATGGAATTAAATTACAAGTTCATTTGAAAAAAAAAAAATTCCAAATTCAATTCTAAATAAACCTGCGCCAGTTTATTGTCTGCATCTATAATGGGAAGATATATTAACCCTACTTTATTATTATTCGGAGGGTGCATGATCTGCATAAGTTTCTATGACGGGTAAATAGTAATTCTTCACTTCCTTCCTCCTCTTCTTGAAACTATATTCCTGATTCTTATTCTATTAAAAGCCCTATTTAGTTTAGCCGTTAGTAGCAGCTGCTAGTAGCCGATAGTTGATTGTTGTTTAGTTATTTATAAAATTATTATTAGTTGTTGCTACTAATATGTTTTATGACCATTAAAGATAAATATAAATATTTAATTTTTTATTTAAATATTATTTTTTAATAGAGTAATTTATTTATTTATTTTTTTTTAATTTAAATAAGTAGAAATTATTTTAAAAAGTTCCAAATTGGAGCTCTTGTAAATAACAAAAGTTTGATCTACCTGATAGTTAACAACTAGTACTCTAAAAAAAAAATAATCAAATTTGATGCAGTCGTTGGGATCCAAAAAGCTAACGAATATATCATCAAGTTTTTTCAAACACCTACAATCTTTTCTTTTAAAAGAATAATGTTCAATTGCAGTGTTTTTGAAGCACAACCAAATTTTGATTTTCAATTGTCTCCTTGTCACTTTTCATAATCTATTAACCAAGTACAAATGACTTGAATAATGTATAATATTGCTATTGATTGGGGGAAACCAATTAGGTTCTTCATTGTAGTTTGATCTAGATAATTTTATATCTATCATTCTTTTGATTTATCTGTTCAGTTATAGGGTTTTGACTTCGCACTCTCATCCATATGCTTAATTGAGAAAAACTCTCATTTGTTTGCAGATATTTTCCGATTTGAAAGCTCAAATTTTAGCTTCACAGGTAAACATTTTTCTGCCTCTTTATTTACGTTTTTTCCTTTAATTACAAATGCCTTGCCCATAAACAGAATAAATACAGTTACTCACATAGGATAGTCAACACATTGTTTCCTCAAGTACAGTTGATGCTCATATGTACTATATTGGGGACCATTGTATGATACATAGGTTCAGTAAAGGATAACTTTGAAAGGTAGGTTGGTCTTGTTCTACTTTTGAACTTGCTAAGTTTTTGGCTGCATAGCTGAAGCAGAAGAGTCGGAGAGTTAGTTATAAATAGTTAATTTTAGGTTTATATGAAGATTAGAATGAGTAGAAACTATAGACGGAAGCTAGGGTTTGAAAAAGGATGGATTTGGTAAGCAAAATTTAGCAATAACAGGGAATTGTGAGACTGTATTGGAGAAATTAAAGCACTATGAACAGTAACATGAACAATAAAATAAGATAAAGTAGTTTAAACTTCACACCACACCTAGAATTGAATTGCATCAATAACTCGAAAGAGCATGGTTTTTTTATTCAATAACAAAAATTGAATTAAAAGCATTACGTTACTAGATATTTATAGACTCAAACAACTCCTAGTCCTTTAAGTAAAAGACTTCCGAACTAGTCCTCATCCTATAAGGATTTGGACTCCTAAAGCAAACTAAAAAGGAATAAATTCTTCCTGAACTAACAAAGACTCAAAATAATACTTAAAACTAAAAATAAAGACTCCTAATGGAATAGAGATAGATTTTCTAGCAAAGCCGGAAATTATAAAATTGCCTTTATAATACCTAAAGTAATGGACCAGCAGCTTCATTATAAAAATACTTAATAATTATAACTCTAAAAGGGCTGGAATTACTTTATTAATTTTCCAAGCCTATAGTAAATCTAGACCATAACCCTAAATTTGAGTCCTTGAATTTGAGGTTTCTTGTTTCCTATTCTCTGTCAATAGCTGAAGTCTGTTGATTAAACTATAAAACAATGAAGTTTCTGTGTTCCTGGACACCAATCATCCTGTTGAGGCTATTTGATGAACTTCTTTCTTCTGCATTTGAATAATGTGATTAAGAGAACACTGAACGTATGCATAAAACTTTCGCTGGTTGAATAGACAAGTTGGGTGAGGTTAGGTTACTAAAAGTTGTTGTTTCTGTATGTGGTGCACATGTATATGCATCTGTTCTCTTGCTTGTACAACGCCATTCTTCTGATGACACTTCACTTCAAGTTGCAGGCAGCTGATCAACATCAGCGGCTTTCCCTTTGTTTTGACAAGCTGATGGCAGATGTTACTCGAAGCTTGGATTCAAAGAACAGGGACAGGTTTACTCAGAATTTGACTGTTTTCAGGCATGAATTTCGCATCAAATAACTCCAATCTCGTTTCTTGTTATTGCTTGTTTTGGGGACTGCATTTCCTCTGGAGACAATGTTTGTTTGAAGAATCCCAAGTACCATGCATTGATTAGACTGGCACATGGAATCTGTGTTCATGCAGAGCAACATATTTTTGAAGCAGTATATTATATTTTGTTGTCCATAGCGATGGGTAGTAGATTTCTAGAGAAGATAACAGGCTTGCAGTGAGATGTTGTATGAGATCTTTTTATGGTGTACAGAGTTCCCTTTTCTTTGTCAAAATTCCTATTTGAGAGGAAAGATACTGTAGAAATGTTAGATGGAATACTATGGCGAGGGGATCAGCAAAGGCTTTCAGAAGCTACTGGTGGGTTTGATAGTTGATGTTTAGAATTCTTTTTAGAACAAAGATGTAAATCATTCATGAGATTGGTGTATTAGAGGTGGGTCAGAATCAGATTTTTGTACATTAACCTCAACATATTCTTTATATTTGTTGATAATAGAAAGAAAAGGAATGAAATTTTGGTGCGTGCTAGGAAATTCTTCTTGTTAGCTTTCTCCATGGTGTATCACAAAGCTTTTCTTTTCTATTTAATTTCTCTTTCATACTATGCTCTTAGTTTCAGTAATTAAGTAGCAGAAAGCTGGGAAGGGAATATTGGTTTCTATGTTAGGATCAGTGGCAGATTGGCGATGGGATGCTTTCCAGGGGGCTTTATCCTTTTTGCTTGAATTGTTGTTGTAATGTTTATGTTTATCCTCTGAAGCATGTTATAATGTCTAGCCCGTCTCTTGATTTTATTGTGTTAATGCCTCTACCGAACTATACAAGTAAGCTCCATTGCCTATAAGATGTTTTTTCTATTTCTTGTGTGTAAAAGGGCCTTATCACATTTTATTCGTTTAGTGATTAAATGTTTTAACAATTCGTTTGTGTTCATGGTCGTATAGATTTGAGTCATTTGATTGATCATGAGTGGACTTAAAATTGATCGACTACTTACCTGCATGTTGAATGATCGATTGCCCAATCGATGTTTTGCTTTTGATGTGTCCAGGAAAATTTGAAGCTTGAAGCCTTATTTTGTTCAGGATAATTAATATTTATATTTTGACTCTAGGAATGTTTAACAAATTAAACTCATTACTTAAATTAGTTACACTGAAGGTATAGCACACCTTATGTTAGTTCCTCTTTAAAACACCTGTAATTCTTTGTTTTTTCAAGGAGAACAATGCTTTGGGTTACCTCTTACAGATCCTATAAAAAATTATATTATATTTCTAACTTTATTTTCATTTGCTATATATCAAAAATTCTTAAAAGAGTTCAGAATTTTTTTACTATTCTTTTTGGTTAAGGTATTACTCAAATTTTTTTATATATTAGATTTGGTATTAAAAGAAAACACAAAATGACACTTTAAACATGCTTTTATCTTGTAAAAAACCACAACATTATTTCTTAAAACGCCTGGAATTAAATGGATGTTCAGCAAAAATGTTTTTGCTACAGCTATTTGTTAATTAGTTTCTAAGGTTAAATTTTTTAGTGACTATTGTTTATAAAAATTTCAAAATTTTTTTAAAATAACTTATTTATTTAAATGAAATAAAAAGACTGAATTATTTTATCAAAAAATAATATTTAAATAAAATAAATATTAATATTTATCTTTAATTATTATTAAATATATTAATAAAAATAATTAATAATAATTTTACTAAAGCTAACGGGCTTAATTTTTTACTTACTATAAATTTAATATTGAAGTGTATATACTATATAACTCAATTTTTTTTTTTCAATTTATAAGATATATTTATAAATCTTTTTGTTAAAAAAAAATATTTATAAATTTCGCAGTTCAAAGAAGAAAGAACAGAAAGGGGTGATTTCTGACCGGACCATAAAACCCACTTCTCAATTCTTGACGCCTCCATGTACAATTCTCTGTGCCCAGACTTACCACAGTCTCTCTATGTCTCTCCCGACAGAGTCCTTTAGTTCTGTTTTCTCCGTTTATATTTCTCTCTGCCTCTGTCTGCTTTTAAGAATTACCTCCTTTTCAATTTCAGCTGTTTTTGTGGAAACCACAAGGCATGATATGTTTGTTTAGCTAGTCTCTAGTAATTGTTCATGACGGGTTCAATTTCAATGAGCAATGTAACATCAAAGCTGATGCTTGCAAGAAAGAGAATACCTAGATTTTTCTCATCCTCTGCTTTATCTCATTGTGAGGAAGAGGATGGAGTTTCTGTTTCTTCAAGTTTTTGTCTTTTGCCAAAACCCAACTCGATAAGCTTGATTATCAGAAAGCAGAGGCAAATAATTGCTGGAACCTGGGTTTAGAATGGGTTCGATAATGATTTGAATAAGTTCAGTGTTTTTGGTGTTCTTGAAGATCTGTTTGGGGAGAGTTTCAATGCTGCATTTGCTCTTTACTTCTTTAGGTTGTCAAGAGTGTTGCTCTGGATTAGAGAATAATACTATTAGATCAGTACGTAGGATGATACATATTTTGATTTCTGGGAATTTGATTTATAGAGTGGTGGATGTTATTGTATTTCTTGTAAGAAATAAAGGTGATGAAGTTGATCAGGACGAACTTTGTGATTTATTGCTCTCACTCTTGTATGAAACTAGTTTTGACACCATGGCTTTGGAAACTGTATAGAGCATACTTGTTGACTTATATAAATGAAAGCAAACTGAATTTGGCTTTCAAATCAATTAATAAAATGAATCTTCTTAACATGTTTCCTTCCATGGGGGTTTGTAATTAACTGCTTAAGGCATTATTAGGATTGCAGCAATTGGACCTGGCATGGGACTTTGTAGAAGAAATGAAGGGTCGAGGGATGGGTTTGAATGCTTCTAATTTTAGCTTATTTACTGAAAGTAATCTAGAAAGTGGTTAGAAATTGCTAATGGAAATGAAAAATTATGGAATTAAACCTGATATCTTTGCTTATACAATTATGATTGATGCGTCTTGTAAGATGTCTCGCTTGAAAAAGGCCACTTCTTTGTTGTTCAAAATGGTCCATTTGGGAATTTGTGCGGATTCAGTTTCAGTTTCTTCAGTTATTGATGGGTATTGTGAAGTGGGAAGGTTAGAGGAAGCAGTAAATATATTTGATTGCTTCAAAATTAGACCTAGTATTTTTTGTGTACAACAGCTTAAGGTCAAAGTTATGTACAAATGGTAACATGCTTCAAGCTTCTAAGGTTTTTCATGAAATGTGGGAGTTGGGCTTGCACCCAGATTGTTTCTGTTATGCTCCAATAATTGGAGGATATTGTGAAGTAGGGGACATAACTAAAGCTTTTCAGTATCTAGGGAAAATGTTCAGGTGTGGGATCAAGCCATTTGATACTACATATACGTTGCTTATTGATGCGTGTTGCAACTCTGGAGACCTAGAAATGGCAGAATATTTGTTTCAGAGGATGATGGCTGAGGGTTTGGTACCTGACATTGTCACATACAATTGTCTAATTGATGGCTATGGAAAGAAGGGTTACTTGCAAAAGGCTTTTGAGCTTTGGGATATTATGAGATCTGCTGGCATGAGTCCTGCTGCTGTGACCTATAATGCTCTCATTCGCAGTATAATTGCAAGAGGATTTACAAATGAGGCAAAAGATATTTTAGATGAGCGTTAGGAGGGGTTTCTCTCCTGATGTGGTGACTTTCACTAGGATTATAGATGGATTTTCGAAGAAGGGAGACTTTGAGGAGGCATTTCTAGTATGGTTCTATATGAGCGAGCACCAAGTGAAACCTGATGCTGTGACATGCAGCCCATTACTTAATAGGTACTGCAGGGCACGTTGTGAAGATGAAGCTAATGCTCTGTTTCTCAAGATGCTTGATGTTGGTCTTAAGCCAGACCTTATATTGTATAACACTCTCATACATGGATATTGTAGTGTTGGAAATATGGTTGCTGCATGCAACATGGTATCTATGGATGATTAATGATGGTATTTTTCCGAATTATATTACTCATGCGGCACTTTTTCTTGAGTTCGAGAAGAAGTGGGTTGAGAATCCTGATCTAAGTGTGGCTTTGAAACTGCAGCATATTCTGCTGGGATATGGTATTCACGTTGACGTTAACGAGTATTTAGCAATGGTATATGAACCTATCTGCCAAAATGTTGAGAGTTCCGTAGAAAATACAACTTTGAAACCAGATCAAGTTTGACTCGGATATGGTATGCAGGGCGATGCTAATGGAGCATATAGCAATCATACAACCACCTTTCAGTGAACCAAGATGTAAGAGATAAGCTATTGCATTCTTTTAATTTTCCTTTGTTGCTTTAATATTTCTGAAAGTGAAGCATTGTTTATCGACTTGCCAACTGAATCCAGGTCTGATGGTTTTCCTAGGTAGGAAGCTATATCATCTTCATTATCTGGTATGGAGCCATATCATATCCTCACCCTAAACATTGACACTTTCTTGTCAATTAAAAGGTTGTCGGATGAACAACAGTTATGGAAAACCATAATTTGGGTATGTTTTAAGACTTGTTCTTGAGCTTCTGCATAAAAAGTTACTTGTACACACCATAGATAAAAGAGCTACATTTCTCGAGCTTATCATTATTATTTCTCTATTTCCAGGGAGATAAAGCGAGGGGTTTGATTCTATCCTGGCTAGGATGTCATTGATAGATGGATAGGAGGCTAGTGTTTAGTGATTTGTGGCAGGAAGTGATTAACTGGTACTGAAGAAGACTCTGGTAACATAGGAACTATCCAGGTTATACCTACAACATTGCCATTTTTTTTGAGTTTTATCAATATGCTCCATGGATTCCTTCCACCTGGGATGTTTTTCATTAATTTCTGTTACCCGGAGCAAGAACCTGTTGGAGTATAACAGGCTGGGATCTTGGCTCAACAAGTACTGGAAAACTCATACTCGGTCCCATTAAACAACTTAGGGCTTGCCAAGAAGATCCTATACTGCTGTATTTCCATCTTTTATTTACCCTTGCCCCTGCTTGCCTCATTTTTCTCGTATTTTCTCTTTGTTTGCACTATCAATGGCAAATGATCCTCTCTTTGGTCAGTAGAATGCTGCTTGTTTTAGCGGCGATGAAGATCGTGACCCTGTCACTTTGTTCGCAGCGTACATAGGCGAATGCCTGCTGATTGTATGCAGAAATATCCTATCAAGATTGCAGAAACTGAGAATAGTTGATACATTAACATCAACCATTCAACTTTACCTGTGGATGAGCAAGAAGCTCAAGGTTTCAACTCTGAATGAACTACGTGTGACTTGGAAGAATTTGTGGTGTGGGTTCAAAGATCTAAGAACTACTCGGTGGTTGATCTTTCACTTTCTTATCTGAAGATATTTTTCTACAGACAGGGTAAAACTATCTTATTTAGTTGCAAATTCTCTAATTTCAATTTTTTACATTTCTACCGAATTTTCGTCAACTATAATCATATCCTAACTAAATGTTGAAAAATTCTCTCCAGTCCCATCGCCACAAACACAATAAACAGGCAAAGAAAGGGAAAAAAAAAAAAAAATCATATCTTAGTTTAACTAGGTGTATACATACAACCTGATAATATATTTATGTTCAATTATTTTTTTTAATTCTAAAATAAATTTTATTTAGAAAAAATTTTTAAAATAAATTAAATCACTTGAATAGTCTTTTTCTTACAAAAACTAAAAATTGATTCAATAAATTAATAATATGAAAGATAGTTCTATTCAACATCAAACTTCAAGTACATTCATTAATAGTTCTATTCAACATCAAATGTCAAGTTCATTCATTAAACCTTTGGATTATACACCAAATTTATATCTTTCATATTCAACATCAAATTTCATGTATATTCATTAAACCTTTGAATTATACACCAAAATTATTTCATCCAATTAATGGTTTATAATGCTTTTTGTACATCAATTTTGTGCACAAAACTTGTTGAATAGCATCATTCAAGTGAATAACTTTACTATATTGAATTTATAAATTGTAATGTAATGATTAGCATTTCTTCTTAATTATTATTAACAATTTATTTTTATTAATCATATTTTTCTTTAATCAATTTAATTATTTATTTAAAAAAAATAATTAAATATACTTTCTTTATTTTTTTTTTATCTATCATTTTAAAAATTTATCAATTTTTATTTTTAATTATCGTTTTAAATTTTTAAAGTAATATTTATCTATTTTATTCTTATAACATTTAATTAAAATATAATAATTTAATTTAAAATAAGGTTAAAAATATAAAATTAAATAAATTATTTTAAATTTAATTAATGTTCAAAACTTTAAAGGATAGGTTCAAAAAAAAAACCTAGGAAGGGGAGCAATTTGAAATAAGAAAATAATTGGGTGACTGAAAAGAAAAATAGAAAAAGAGGATAAACATATACCAGAGAAATCAGACACCTGCCCCAATTTCTAATTTCCTATTCCCGATACGATCGATTTACCATTTTCCATAACTAGAGGAAGAAGAAGAAGAACCCATTTACCACAAATCAACAAACATAACAAAAGATATAAACTTGAAAAGCTTTTGGGCGTTCTTCACTAAATACTTCCCACTCAGGTACCCTTCTTTCTCTGCAATTTTTAATTTTCAATTTTCTTGCTGTAATTCATCTTTCAAGTTCAGATTCACATTCCTTCTTTTGTTTCTTGAATTGTCAATGATTTTTATCAATTGAATTCGATGTGATCTGTTAAACTCTGTTGATTTTTTTTATTGAAATTTCTGTGTGGTTAAAATGCAGATTTATTCATGAAGATGACACCGGTCTGTCCATTTGTGAAAGCTGCGCGTCCCGATGATTCATCGTTGAAAAAACCAGGGGAAAATCCGAACAAACATGGGGTGGCAGAGCATGACGGGAAGGCGAAGAAAGAGTCTGGACCTGGTGACTCTACCGCTATATCTTCTCCCAAATGTCCTTTTGGATATGACTCTGCCACCGCTTCTCCCAAATGTCCCTCTGGATATGACTCTGCCACTGCTTCTCCCAAGTCTGCTAATATTTCTCCTGCTAAGTGTCCTTTTGGATATGATTCTCAAACGTTTAAAATTGGGCCTCTCAGTTGTGTTTTATGTCAAGCACTTCTCTTTGAGACTAGCAAATGCGTGCCTTGTTCTC
The DNA here is from genome assembly GCA_948193065.1 of Aleurites moluccanus. NCBI lineage: Eukaryota > Viridiplantae > Streptophyta > Magnoliopsida > Malpighiales > Euphorbiaceae > Aleurites > Aleurites moluccanus. The sequence goes on along the minus strand of CANXYC010211680.1, from coordinate 3,062 downwards.
ATGTGTATTGCAAGTAAGACGAAGGGTATTGAATTTTTGTTTAGCTGATGTGAAAGTTTATTTATTTCTAAAAGTTGTAACTTGATTGTTTTAATTGGAGCAGAGCATGTATCTCGCGCTTTAGAGACTGTCCATTATGTGGTGCTGATATTGAGAAGATTGAAGCTGATACCAATCTTCAGGCTGTAGTTGATCGGTTTATTGAGGGTCATGCTAGAATCAAGAGGTCTCATGTTGACACGGACAAAGAAGAGCAAATAGGAAACAATAACAAAGTGATATATGAGGATGTGTCGTTGGAGAGAGGTGCATTTTTGATGCAACATGCGATGAGGGTGAGTTCTTTATCATGTTTTCCAGTTTATATTTTGCAAATGCCATCACTTATTAGTTGCTCAACATGTTCTGTTGGAGTGTCATACTTTTTGCTTTGTTGATAGAAAGCTTTTCTCTAACTTGTTTGTTCATTTTCTTTCTTGGCTTTCCATTTGGTTGTGTTTAGTTAGTTGCTTGTTTTATTTCCTTCTTAACTATTCTCTTTAATGTTGGCTTCCCATTTGTAGGCACTTCGTGCCCAGAATATGGAAAGTGGCAAATCAAGGCTCAGTCTCTGTGCAGAAGACATCCGAGGTCAGATAGAAACAACAGGCAACACTTCAGAGTTGTGTTCACAGCTTGGAGCAGTCCTGGGTATGCTTGGCGACTGCTGGTCTGTCCTATCTCTTTGCCTTTTTCATCCTAGAAACAATTTGTTCTTTACTGGGTATAGATTTATGTTGTTAGTTGTTGTTATCTTTTTCAGCTTCAGTGGAAGCTAATCTTGTGAAGTGAAAATGGGGAATTGGGACATTTTAATGACAATGATAAAGTGAAGATAAGGGGTAAATATGGTCTAACATAGGGCGGGTTGGAGGAAATGGATAAAAATGACTTGTACTAACTGAAGAATTTCCTTAGTTGGGTCCAAGAAAAAAAATGAGGAAAGAAATTGTTCCTAAAATAGTATTAGGTTTGTTGAAGTTTGACTTAAACTAAGGAGAATCTTCAAATGATTTAAAGCTTTGGCAGCATGAAATTTCTTATCAGAAACCTGCGAAATCACTGATTTAAAGTAGTGGAGGTGGTGGTCCACTTAGTTAAAAAGTTGAAATGCCAATTTTGACCTTCAGCAAAGCTTGAGTGCAGCGTATGGACATTCCAATGGTTTGATGACATGTCTTGATCATGCAAAACTGCAGTTGATATGATCTTCACCCTTATATCATGGTCATACGCATACCTCAAACCTAATTTTAAACCAGTTTGTGATGTTGTTTTGTTGTAGCAGTTGATAAAACTAGGACTGAAAATTTTTTGTTGCAATTGTAGAAGTTTTGTTCTAGTATTGCAAGGACATACGTTAATGGCTAAGCAGATTGATGAAAAACTTCTGAAGCATAAGATTGGTAGATTTCTCTTCTCATGATCCTATTTAGAACCATAACAGGGGAATTGACTTTAAAAATGAAGGAAAACCATATGATTCATTCTATCATAAAGTTGAAAGGAAAGATATTAAAAATGTGTAGCTGTGTTTATATAATGAAATGAATTATGAGGGTAGTTTTTATGTAATTGAACATGATGTAGTGAGCTATTCTTTATTGAGAAGTTTTAGCACTACATTGTCATGTATTCCAGCATGGAGATAATATTAGTGCTCCTTTGGAGTTGGTGAATAACTATATGAACAATAGAGGGATCAAAAAAAGAAAGGCACGTGGTTACTAGAGTTTCAATCTAAGTTGGTCACAGTTGTCACATATGGATATTATTTGCACTTTACACTTCTAATTCCTTTTTCTTTTGCTGATACTCTTGTATCTTAGCTTGTATCCTTTTAAGAATTTTGTATGCCAAAATTATTGCAAAGGTTATCTCAATTTATCTCTAATGTTCTTACGAGGTTCTAAAGGAAGATATCTCTTATGTCTTATCTAAGCATACCATTCTCATATGTCTTATTGCAAAGACCAATTATCTATTATGCTTATGATTGAATATAATTTTGCACAAGGAAATGTCTTCTTCCATGGGCCTTACTGCCGGGGAAACACTATTTGTAAAGTGTGTTTAGAGCTGAGTTTTATGCCATCGTGTAATCACCTTCTATCCTTTAGAAACAATGATATAATGGAAAAGTTGGTTAAAACTACTGGTTTGGGATACCATCTGTTCTCTGGTTTGCAATGATGAGCTAGGGGGTTGCCAAGTTTGCTTCCAGGTTGGAGCACTCTAAACAATTATAATATTGTTGAATGGGCAGAGGGACCTGATCCATAGGAAGATTGCCTTAGGGAATTTTGCGTTGTAGATAGAACTTGGAGGCTATATATCCTAATCCAGATTTTTACTGAATTTGTTAAAACATACTTTCAGGCAATGTTTTCCAAAGTTCATAGTGGTGGATGTTATGTCCTGAAGTATTTACAATTGAGTAAATTTTCAACTTTCTACTATTATTGCAGTCGAGCAATGGGAGATGCTGGTTCTGCAGTTGCTTATTTTGAAGAGAGTGTAGAGTACCTCTCAAAATTGCCTACTGATGATCAGGAGGTTACAATTCCAATCCTTACCACAAGTTATTCTATGTGTATTTTAATGTGCCAAGCCTAATTAACTTGGTAACTTTTTCTTTGCAGATCACACATACACTTACTGTTTCTCTTAATAAAATTGGAGATCTTAAATATTATGATGGAGATTTGGAAGCTGCTAGATCTTACTATTTTCGTTCTCTTAATGTGCGTCGTGATGCCATCAAACAGCATCCTAATGTTTCATCCCAGGTCAGCAACCTGTTCTTTTTTTTTTTTTTTGGGGGGGGGGGGGGGGGGCGCAAATTTCATGTTGCGTGTTTTTTATTGCTATTTACCAGGGTGTGTGACTTAAAATTTGCTTTTAAAAACAACTTATGAACTGGTCCTTTGCCACCAGACATGACATAAAAATGATAGTATTGGTAAAAGATCCGTCTTACTAGTTCTGCTTGAATTAACCTTACCGTTCATAAGATGGTTGTT
>CANXYC010211663.1:0-11406 GCA_948193065.1 Aleurites moluccanus | reverse complement strand
TTGATTCAATGGAACAAAGCATTGGTACATTTTAATCTAAAGGATGCATGTATAGGTTCTAAAGTCTACTTTATGAGCTTGGTTATAGTGGATTGCATGGCAAAAGTCCACTATCTATTAAAATAACTTAAACCAAATCTGTATTTCATCTTTTTCCCATCTAAAACCGTGAGCCACCTCCATTTGAAGAAGAAAAACCCTTCTTAGTTCGGCCATTGATGATCTTTGAGGTTTTTGGAGATTTTTTTCTAAGCTTGAGTGGAATCTTCATCATTTATTTTCCATATCACAAACCATAGTTCAAATTTCATTTTTTGTTGGAAGAATTAGGAGGATTAGGTGTCGGCCATTTCAAGAAATCCAAAAAAAAGATTAAATTTTTGGATGTTTAATGATTGATTGATGTTTAAATGTTGATTTGGATGGTTAAATTGAGAAGTTAAACATTTATTGTGTAAATTCCTTGGTGGCCGAATTATATATGGGTAAAATTGGAGAAAATTGATTTTGTGTTTCAATGGAACAAATTGATGATATAAATGATGTTTAATGGATTCAATTGATGTTGATTTAGTGTTTAAATTAGAGTTGCATTTTTATTTTGGAAGAAGCATAGTGACAGAATTGGGGGGATAGGGTTTAGGTGAAATTTTATTCAAAAATTATGCAATTGAATGTTTAAATCTTAAATTGACATAGTGAATTGATGTTTGAATGCTTAAAATGGAAGAATAAACTTAAAAGGAGAAAAGCCCCCTTTGGTCAAATGCCAAAATTGGGGGAAATGGGGAAATTGCTTGGTTTTAGTGAAATTGGTTGTTTAGATGTGTAATTAGTGACTTGAATTGGTTAATTGTAAGTGTAATTGGAGAATTCAATATTAAATTAGGAAAAAACCCCTAAAATCGAACCTAATTAGGGCAAGCATGAGGAATTTGGTTTGATTTTGTGTAATTGAGCTTAGAAATGTTAAATTGGTGTATTTAATTGTGGAATTAGGAAGTTGAATGGGAAAAATTAAACTTTGGTGACCTAGCACCCTTAGGCCGAATGGATAGTGACCTAGGGTTAGGGTTTATAAGATAAACAATTTATATAATTTGATAATTAAGTGTAATATGTTTAATTGGTAAGTATTTGAAGCATATAGGAAGAGATTGGTATGCTTGATTTAGATTTGAATTGATTTTAGGTCTTTATGACCTATAAAGACTAAAATGCTTTGGCATGAAACCTAGGCTTGAACATAAGCCCAAACTTGTTTTAATATGTTAATATGTGTATGAATTTATGTGTTGTGCAAGGAATATGAGGTTTAAATACTGGTAGCCCAAGATTGGTTTTGGCCGAATGGCCTAAATGTGCAAAGAAGGTAAAATTTTCATTTGATAGGAAATGTGACCATTGATTGTGAATACATGTGAATTTGATGTGAATTGTGTGTATATGTGATGATTGAATCCTTACGGAGATAATTTATATAAATATAGGCGAGCCACCCGAGGAAGGGACCACTGCCCGACCGTTAGGGGGTCATCGGCTAGCTAGGAGCTACTTGCCTTGGCTAAGCTTGGAAGTAAGCTTTTTATATACAATTATTGCATTTATACATCATATGGCATAACATATGCATTTGAATTGATTTGATACTTAGAAACCCTGATTTCATTTGAAATGTCAAATTGGCACTTAAAATGACCCGCGGAACTGACCTTAATTGTCCTAAATTTCCAACTGTCATAATTCGAAACCTAAAGAGTACTATTTCCCCTATCCCTAAGCTTCAAATTGATATCAAATAGTCCACCTAAATATGTTCATAATATAGAGAACCAGAAACTCCTCAAAAATCCTAAAACGGACCCATAATTTGACTTGCCATTTACTCCAGCGAAACTGGGCCCCGGCGGGCCCATTTCTTAACTTTGGCCAGTATGCCTATTTGATACATGTGATATGAAAATGAGTTGTTATATGTGAAATTGAGCTATATTTGTGAACCTATATCCATTAGATGAGACTTTTGCATATGATAACATAACAGGACTACTACGACGGGGTTGCGGGATTATCCGTCGACCGTGTACGCACTGGTATCTATTTGACCCTTGCTAGAGAGGGAAGTTATATTCTCTAGTCATGAGAGCTGATCACTCTTACGTAACTATTGGTTTCGCCCTATTGAGCCATATTTATATTGGTTAGCACAATTATGCATATTGGACATATTGGCCCTATTTACCTGTTGTATCATATGTGATGTGACTCATACTACATGTTATTATCCTTCACTATATTTTGAACATTTCATATGCCATACTTATAGTTCATCACTTGTACAACATATTTTCAGTACTATTGGTTCTATCCTTGGCTATATTGCTACTAACCTTTTCAGGTTTCGGTTCAGCTTAAATGGTATATAATTCTCATGCATTTTTGTATATAATTACTTACTGAGTATTTTATACTCACCCCCGTAGCTTTAAATCTTTTCAGGTGACGGTGAGGTCTGAGTTCCACAGGCCCATCTTTCTTCACCGTGGACATTTTGACATATCTATGTAAATATTATTAGTTGATCTTTATTCCAAATTCTATCTAGTAGCTCCATGGTACTGTAATCTAAAGTATGAGTAATTAGATTTGGTATGTATGTAATTGTCTATGTGTGGATATTGATATAGTTGCCTATTTTAGGTATTATAGCAGGTATGATAATGATAATGTTTTATGTGTGAATTAAGATATATGGATGAGCTGATGATGTGGAGATGGAGTTGAGTTGGGAAATGATATTGGAAGTGTTTAAATTGATAAATTGGTAAATTGGCATGCTGAAAATACTAAGAAAACTCTGTCGGATTTTCAGCAGAACATTGGCATAAAGTATATGTATGAGGTTTGGCATGTGGTAATGGCGTAACATGAATGAACTTGTGTGATATATGATCTATTAGAAAGAATAAAGTTATATGTATTAGATATATTGTATTAGGGGTTCATCGTGGTACTGGTAGCCTCAGGTAGATCCCGTACCCTTGGACCGTCGCGGCTCCCTGGTTTGGGTCTTGAAATCTTCAATAGTTGAAAGACTTAGAAAAATATCTCTTCTTTTTCTTCTTTTCTCTTGGAGTTTCCTTTGCATGTTGCTAGATAAGGAAGAGTTACGTTTGCATATTTGTTAAGAATTTGAAGATAAGGTAGTAGTACCATATATAACTTATAGACCTTTTCTTTACCTTTGGTTGTAGAGTCCTTGTTGGATTGTGCTTGACAAGAGAACCACCTAGAAAGGAAACCTAAGCTTGATAAGGATTCCAAGTTCAAAGGCAAGCACTTGTGGAAAATCTCGAGGCACAACACTTTGTATGCTTAGAAAGACTTTGTAGTCTTGGTTTCGGCACTTCAAAAGGTAACTCCTTACCATTGTGTTTGATTTGTCTATGCATGAGGTATTTTGGCTATTAAGTTGTATGATCCTGGTTGTGTGCTCTAAGTTAACTTGTATGTTTTAAAATTTTAAAATTTTGCTTTAGCCCCACTTAATCCTTGTTAGCACACGTGCATGCCAATATTGTAGGCTTAAAGATGGCCTTTTACATATGGATTTCTTAGACAGTGTAAATGAGCTTATTGAATTTATTATATCTCAATCTCGGTTTATGGACGAGAGCAAGATAAGATGTCCTTATAATTATAAGAAGTGTCAAAACCAAAATTTTCTTAAGACAAATAATGTTATATTGCATCTGGCACAAAAGAGTTTTGTTCTGAGTTATTACAATTGGTATTCGCATAGGGAAGTTAGTGAGTGTGCAAGCTCTATGTAGGATGCATTTCAGATGTTTGACTATATTGTTAGTACATCTTCTTAAATTGCCTATGAAACCATAGTTAATGATGTCGTTGGTCCTGAATTTAATTGGAGTGACAGGGATGTATCTCCAAATCTAGAATCTTAAAAGCTGTATGATATATTAAATATAGCTAATGAAGATTTGTGGCCTAGTTATAGAAACAATTCAAAATTATCTACAGTTGCAAATTTATTGGATATCAAATTTGAACACCATTTATCTGAAAGGTGTTATAATGAGATATGAGCTTTTATAATGAGTCATTGTAGGAAGATAATACAATGGTCAATAATTTTTATAACATTAAGAAATTGATGCAAGGTTTGGGACTTTCCATGCAGAATATTCCTTTTTGCAAAAATAATTGCATGATATATTAGGGTGATGATATTGATTTGAAGAAATGCAAGTTTTGTGCTTGTCCTAGATATAAGCCTAGGCATCAAGGTGATAGTAAGTCTAAAATCGAAGACCCTGTGAAGAAATATACTATTTTCCTATCACCCTAATGTTGTAGAGACTGTATGCTTCTGAAACCACTACAAAGTACATGAGATGGCATACTGAGCATAAAGTAGATGATGGTGTGATGCAACATTGTTCAGATTTGGAATCATGGAAGCATTTCAACAATGTCAATCCAATTTTTGCTTTTAAAATTTGCATTGTCCATTTGGGTTTATCCACTGATAGTTTATCCAATTTTTGCTTATAATATATGTTTCTTGTTGTTATAGTTCCCAAACCAAACAATCCTAAACAAAAGCTAGATGTATTCTTACAGCCTCTAATTGATGAATTCAAGCAATTATGGGAATTTGGGTTGAAATGTTTATTGTTTGACCAAACAGAATTTTCGAATGCGAGCTGCTCTTATGTGAACTGTCAATGATTATTCATCTTATAGTATGTTATTTGGTTGGAGTACACAGGTTAAACTGGCATGTCCTTATTACATGGAATATATTGATGCGTTCACTCTTCCTAAAGGTGATAAACAGTCTTTGTTTGGTAATCATCATAAATTCTTACCTCCAAATCATCCTTTCATATGGAATAAAAATTCATTCATTAATAATAGGATAGTTGATGATGTAGTTTCACCTATACTATCAAAAATCGAGATTTTAGCTACCAAAGATAATTTGGGCTTGAAGAAAGTTATAGAACTTGATTGAGAATAGTGAAATGCTAGAGTGGCAAAAAAAATATTAGTTGGAAGAAACTTAGTATTTTTTGAGATTTGCTTTAGTGAAGTAACAACCTAATTAGACATAATTTAGATGTCATGCACATTGAAAAAAATGTGTTTGAAAATGTGTTTAATATGGTTATGGACATTAAAGGCAAAACAAAAGATAATGCTACATTAAGGGAAGACCTCTAGTAAGTATGCTGACAACTTGAGTTAGATCGTAATGTCACAATAAGAAAATATTCTAAGGCTTGTTATACATTGGATAAACAAAGTAAATAAGTCTTAGGTCAATCGCTTAAAAATCTTCGATTTCCTAATGGGTATGTACCAAATATAGGTCGTTGTGTGAATATATGGAAGTTTAAGTTGTTTGATATGAAAATCCATTATCGTCATGTGTTCATACAAAGACCTATAGCATCTAGGGAACATCTGTCAAATAAAGTTTTGAAAGTCAATTACTTGAGTCTATTTTTAAAGAACTTACAGCTACAATTATTAGGGATGAAGACATGACACAACTGGAAAAAGATGAATTAATTTCCTAGTTTTGCTTAAATAGTAATGTATCTTTCCTCCTACTTTTTTTTTTTACTCAATGAAATATCTTGTGGTACATCTTGCATATGAAGCAAGGATAGATGGACCTATGCAGTATCTTTGGATGTATACATATGAGAGGTAAATGGCCTGTATTTTTATATTATAACTTAAAATTAATTTAAAGGTATTAAAACAACATATACCTTATTATTGTAGATTTTGAAGAAAAATGTCAAGAATAAGGCTAAGGTTGAGGGTTCAATCTGCAAGGCTTATTTAGTTGAAGAATCATCATCATTTTGCAATTACTATTTCGAACCATATGTTAACACAAGAAATAGAAAAGTACCTCAGAATGATGATGGTGGAATTGCATATGGGATAAATTTGCCTAGTCAATTGTTGATATTCACTAATCTTGGTAGACTATTCAATTGATCTAAGAGAAGATTGTTGACAGGCAGTTCAAACTTACATTCTTTTAAATTGCTCTAAAGTAGCTAAATATTTTGAGTAAGTTACTATATTTATATATTATTTTTAATTTTAAATAAATAATTAAATAATTTTTTAATATATTATGCTATGTCATGAAGCATATATATTGACACGTTGAAGCAATATAATCCAAACATATCCAAAAAAAGAGGTTGATGCTAAATTGGAATTAGAATTTTCAAAATGGTTCGAGGCATTCGTAAATATTACCTTATATTTGATTGTTAGTTAATTTTTTTGAATTACTTTATAAATGAGTTGTCTTGTTTAGTTTTTGTATTATAGGCTAGTGACCTTACAAATGGAATTAATAATCAATTCATCTTAGACTTGGCTAAAGATCCGCTAAGAACGGTCACAATGTATATTGTATACTTTGTGAATGGATACAAATTTCACTCTAAAATATATGGTTCTCATAGGTCAATAATGAATAGCAAAGTTTGTATAAAGGGCTTCAACTATAGTGAAAACATATATGACTATTTCGATAAACTATTAGGAGTTTTAAAATTGGAATACCCTACACTTGCTATTAAGAAAATTGTATTATTCAAATGTAAATGGTTTGATCCAATGCCAAATATGGGTATAAAAGTTCATAATGACTACAATCTTGCATCTATTAATCATAAAAGGAAATCTAATAGATATGAACCTTTTATATTGGTGATATAAGCTTGTCAAGTATATTATGTACTGTATCCTAATATGCAAAGAGATAAATCGGATTGTTGGGCAATATGTAAAATCAAAGCTAGATCGATAGTCAAAATTAAAGACGGAATCGTGAGTAACATATCATTTGAAACACCATTCCAAGAAGATGAATTAGATGTGCCTCTAATTGAAATTATAGATGATGAGCCACATGTTCGTATAGGTACTCTAAAGACAATCATTGTAATGATAATTTTAGATAATATTAATTAAAGGCATTCTTTATTAACCAGTGATTTATTTATGTTTAGAATAAAATTGTATAATTACTTAATAAAGTCCATGGTGTAAACATAGCATGAAGGAATTTAAGATGTGATCATGATAGTGAGATGCTTATCATGTGCAATTATATTTTACTTAAAATATCCCTAGTCATAGAATCAATTAGATAGGGCATTATCGATTTGTAAAGACTAGCACTTGTGTATGCTATTTGATTTGATCAAATCATCTAATCTCATAAAGATGCAGACTTGGAGATGTCTAAGTATAATATATGGATGCTAACCAGGAGCAGTAAGTACATTGGAGTGATCGCCTAAGATTATCATATGGAATTCTAAACCTCGTTAATGATACATCTCAATATGGCAATGTGCAAATGTCCTTAAACTTAAGATACTTAAGAGTGATCTAGAGTGAAGAGGCTATTCCTTGATTTTGTACCTTGCTCTCTTAAAGGGTCTGCTTATAGGGCAGATATTGGATATAGTTAGAGGCACTTATAGACATTTAAGTAATCGATAAAAGAATTCATAACTCCTATTAGAAGGAGGGTTTTACCTAAGGCCTCTTATAAGAGATCATTACTGGAAATCTCTTGTCAGAGTATACTGTACTTAGAGATGGCTTTTAAGGAAGTCATTTTTAGTAATGAGGCTCAGGATAAGGAACTACTGTTTGGGCTAAGTGTGGTGTAGCCAGCTTAGTGAAGTTAACACAAAGTCCATATGTTAAACCGAACATGGTAAAAGTAATTGAAGGGAGTACTAGCATAATATTGTTATGTGTAAGGGTTTCGTATTTACCAAAAATACTTTCTAATTACTTGGAGGTCTTAATGTGTGGCTAGATACCGCTCATGATCTATTTAGGTTATAAAGGTTTAATTGGAGAATTAATTATGAACTAAAAGAGTTTAATTCATATAATCCTTATTAGACAAGGATTACCTTTTACTAAACTTTCCTATTTTAGAAATAGGAAATCCACTTGAGAGTTTTCTAAATTAATTTAAGGAAATAATTAAGGACTTAAGTTGTCATTTAATTAGAAAATTTATTAGATCACACACATTGAAGAAATTCAAAGAGTAAGTAAAAGAGTTAATTAAATAATAAATTTAATATAATTAAGTTCATATATTTAATTAAGTTGTTTTGAAATAATATAATATGATTAAATTAATTAGCTAATTTAATTATTTGTATAAGATGTATTTAATTAAATAGTGCCTATTGGATTATGTTGACTATGGGCTTAATAAGTCAAAAGTCAAAGGAATGTGTTTGACTTTTCATTAATGGCATAATAGTTATTAACCTTATTGATTTAATCTAAGTTGTTAGATTAAAACCTAATTAACCTAAGGTGCCTATAAATATGGTATGATCATAATATGTAATTGAGTCTTGTAATACCCTAGAAAGTTATAACTCACATGCATGATTTAGTTCTCAGTATGTGGTTCAAAAGTCTTGAAATGATGGAAAATAATTTTAGAAATACAGTTAGAAAGCGAATTTGTTATTTTTCCGAAAAGCGGCGGTGTCGAGAACACTGCCGAGAAATTAGCAGTCTGGTCAACAGAAGAATTTCTGAAGTTGACCTAGAGGTAAAAGATCACTATAAAGCATGTGTAATTTTGGTAAAAAGAAATCAGTGAAAATCATTTAGGAACACTGAAAAAGTAACCAATGGCAAAATCATAAATAAAAGGAAGTTTAAGGTGAATAGTGAAAATTGGTTCGTCGAAGTTATAGAATGACTCTGAAACTATTTTTATAAATAAGTATAAATTAAAATAAGCTTATTGACTCTCCACTTTGAAATTCAAATACTGACAGAATTGATAGAATAAATTACATAAGAATTTGGATCAAAGTGTGATATATGAAAGTTTGAGGATTAAGTTGTAATTTGCCAAATTGATTTTTTTCTATTTATTCAACACTTAGAACATTTGGCTTCATTCTTCTTCTTTTCTTCATGGTGGCCGAACCACCTTTCCTCCAATTCCTCTTCATTTCTTCATCTTTTTACATCAAATTTCTTGGAAAATTCATAGAAAAATTAAGCCTAAACCTAGTTCTATCTATCTTCATCATCAATTTGTAGGATAAGGAAAAGGAAATCAAGGATTGGAAGGCTTCATCAATTTGGCCACTTCACTCTTTTTAGGTAAGAAGTTAATTTGTTTAGTTTTATGATTTAATTAGATGTTATTAAGATTGAATTTGATGGGTTTTTAGTTAGATTGCATCAATTGATGCAAATTGATACAAATCCCTAAATTTCTAAACCTAATGGAAGTTGTGTAACTTAGGTATTTGAATTAGTGTTAGTTAGTGTTGATTGATGTTAGAATATATTAATTGGATGTTAATAGGAAACTAATTGATGATTGGTTTGGTGTAGAACACAAGTTGTAATTAAGTTGTGCTATTTGGTTCAATTGGAGGAATTCGGTGGAATTGAGCTTTTCAAAGCTATTTGGAAGTTTAGGTGAGTCTTATATGCATCCTTTTACATGCCATTTGTGTTGAAATTGAAATTGGAAACTTGGTGTGAAAGCTCATGTATGACCGAACCCTTGGTACTATTCACATTGCCTTATGTTGTTTGATTTTTGCCTTGTTTTCAATAGCCAATTTGAGCCCTTTTGATGTTGTTTAATATTGTTTCCATGATGCCTATGTTATAATTGCAAATGTAGTTTGTTGTTGGTTGAATTGGGCAAGTCAATTTTGTACCCTAACCTAACCTATTAGCTTGCCATTGTATATTCACCATGTGTTTGATGAAATGCCTAGTTCATTTTGTCTTTGGCCTATTGTTTACATTCCATAGGCCTACCATTTGAATGACATTGTCGCCAGCAATGTTGGCATGCCAATTGGCCTACCGTTTTCCTTCACCGAGCTAACTTTTGTTCCAAGTCTTTGTTGATTACCAATCCATGTATCATTGTTTGTATGTCACCTTTTATATTGCTATGAACCTTATTGATAATTGATTGACTGATATTGAGCTTATTGATATGGAGGATGCCATTGTTGCATAATGGTATCCATTGATATATTGTTTCTTGATATTGATCCTAATATGGCTTGACAGAGCTACCGACCTGACTGGGTAGTGAGAAAATACTGTCGGCGATATGCACATTGTATTACTGATACCCTAGCTAGGAGGGGTTATGGTCCTGGCCATAAAACCTGATCAATCTTATGCTCATTGATATTGATATGCTATTGGAGACCTATATGTTCACATATGGTCCATACTGATGTCACGACCTATCTCGAAAGTCGTGACGGTCCTAGGGTACGAGTGATGCATACGCGACCAGTACCACGTAGAACCCTATAAACTATCTATATGACATGCAACAACCAAATAAAATTTAAATAGATATAAAAATGCTGAGGAAAATTCGACAATATTTTCCCTAAAATGGAACTATGCCCAAAATCAGAAACAAGTAAAAACACTTCTATAATATTATTTCCCACAATAAATCTCAACTACAAATCCCTCTGGATCTCCATCATCACTTCCAAAATCAATATATATAAATATATTCATATATCTCAACCATTCATAATAATATAATCAACTATAATAGTAAATATGAATATCATTATATATATGCAGACCAAAAATTATCTACATGATAAACACCTATACAGTACCATGGAAACTATCCTATATATTAATTACAAATTTCTTTAGTACTAGGATTTTACATGCAATAGACTTCCAAGACTGGAGAAAATGTAGCCAATGGAATACGGGCCTCACCGAAGACCTGAAAACAACAAACACTAAAGGAATTAGTATAAAGATACTCAGTGAGTTCAAAAGCATAAGAATGCAGTAAATGCATAGTAATATTAATAAATGTCATTAATATGTATAAAATATTTAATGAATTATAGCATATAATATATATTTAATGAAGTATAGCTTATAATATAATAGATACTTTACTATAATACTAATAATAATAATAATAATAATAATAATAATAATAATAATAATAATAACAATAATAATAATAGTAATAATAATTATAATAATTATAATAATAATAACAGTAATAATAATAATAATAATAATAATAATAATAATAATAATTCAATATAACTTATATAAATTGTTTAAGGTAGCACATATATGATATCACAGGATTTGGGTCTCTTTAAACTTTATACTCAACACTATCATAAAGTGCATAACACTAGGGAATACAATGTCCCTCCCTAGCAAGAGGTACTATATATATAAATGACACGCATAAGGATATATTCCTTACGACTAGAGAATACATCATCCCTCTCTAGCAAGGGTGACATAACTCAT
>CANXYC010211513.1:0-26612 GCA_948193065.1 Aleurites moluccanus | reverse complement strand
CGTACGTTCTGATATGTGATTTGTTCTTCCAGATGATATTTGATAATGCCATTCCTTGTGGGCATTCTATGTTTTAAAGATGAACCATGATTTCAAATTGATATGTTTTGATATAGCCAAATTATTATGAGAACTACATTTCTTTCAAGTAAAAGCCTATGACTTCCTTCATGCCTATATGTATAATTATTTGTTCATGACCATGATTCGACATTCAGTTCTTATAATATAATATTCATATCTTACTGAGTTGAAGGCTCACTCATCTTCTGTGGATTTCAGGTGATAGTATAGCTCGTGAGGGAGCTAACAGAGAAGATCAAGCTTCTTGACTTTTTCATTCCAAGAAGCTTTCATTGTAAATCTTTTGTTATATAATTATGTATATTCGTTAAAGGGTACTATGACACAATATATATAATGGGAGTATACTCTAGAGCTCCGTAGTTAGTCATTAGAAGATGATAATATTTTGATGTATGAATTGTTATCTTTCGGGTAATCTTGTTCCTTAGTGATGTGAGATACATTTTTTGATCAGTAAGGAACAGGAGAATATTATTATGAAATGATATAGCGAAGAAATGATTTATGTTTGAATGGTTTATGATATGATATAGCATGTTATTATATCTGATATAAATGTATATGAGATTCAGGATTTGGGAGTTCTACAGGTTTATGGTGGCCTTAAGCCTACCCTTGCCCTAGGACCGTCGCACCACTGGAGTTGGGGTGTGACACTTTTTCTTTTCCTTAGACAATTTGTGCAGCTCTAGTGATAGGTGGAGGAGGTGGAGCAGAATCTAATAAGGAATCAGAGGAAGAATCATTAATTGCCCTTTTTGTTCTAGTGACAGTAGTTTTGATGCATTTGAGAGTCATAAAGATGAAAGAAATGATGAATTTTGTAAAATTATCAAGCTTGCAGAGAGAGAGAAGAGAGAATTTTAAGGAAAGAGATATTAGGTCAAAGTGAAAAAGGTCGGAGCATTTTTTATAGAAATTATGGAAGTAGTAGCCGCAAATAACTAGTGGTTGATACTTAATTAGTAGCGGACGCTACTAATGAAGTAGTGGTCGTTACATAAATTTAACAGGCGCTAATCTAGGTAAAGATAAACCAAGAACAAATACCCAGATTCGCAGGTGCTACAACATTTGCAGCGACTGTTACTTAAGTAGCGAGTATGACAAATCATTATAGCAGGCACTATAAACCAAAAGCAAGCAAAAAATATATATAACTTACATCAAAAGTTTAATTTCACTTCCAATATGTCTAATTCACGTTTAATAAAAATTAAACATTCCTCATTTAAAGGTTTTGCAAAAATGTCTGCAAGTTCATCATTTGAAGCAACAAATTCAAGAACAACATTATTGCCTAACATAATATCTCTAAGAAAATGATGTATAATATCAATAGGCTTGCTTCTAGAATGTTGAACATGATTTTTTGATAAGTTGATAGCACTTGTGTTATCACACTTAATTGGAATCTTATCCAAATACACACCTAAGTCAAAAATTTATTGTTTTATCCAAAATACTTGTGCACAACAACAAGTGGCTGCCACATATTCGTTTTCCACTGTAAACAAGGCCACTAAATTTTGCCTCTTACTAAACTAAGAAACAAGACAATTTCCAAGGAATTGGTAAGTACCAGAGGTACTTTTCCTATCCATGCAACTACCGGCAAAATCCGCACCGGAATAGCCAATTAACCTAAAATGCATGTTCTTTGGATACCGAAGACCTATATTTTGTGTGCCTATTAAATATTTTAAAACTCTTTTGACCGTATGCAAATAAGATTCTTTAGGACAAGATTGAAAACGTGCACATAAACATACAGCAAACATAATATTCGGCCTACTAACGGTTAAATTAAGCAAGCTACCAATCATACCTCTATATTTCTTCTCCTCAATAGGCTTACCAAGATGATCCTTATCAAGCTTGATGGTCGAGCTTATTAGTGTTCTACTTGACTTTGCTCCATCCATTCCAAACCTCTTGAGAAGTTCCTTTGGATACTTTGATTGGTTAATGAATATAACTTCCTCACATTGTTTGATTTGTAATCCAATGAAGTACTTTAATTCTCCCATCATGCTCATCTCAAATTCACATTGCATGCATTAAGAGAATTCCTTGCAAAAACTTCATTAGTAGCACCAAATATTACATCATCAACATAGATTTGCACGATTAACATGTTATGCATATCCTTTTTTATGAAAAGTGTTATATCAACTTTACCTTTTGAAAAATCATTGTCAATTAAAAAGATGCTAAGTCTATCATACCAAGCTTTGGGAGCTTGTTTAAGACCATAAACAGCTTTTAAAGCTTAAAAACATGATTTAAAAAATCAAATTATTCAAAACCTGGAGGTTGTTCAACATAACATTCCTCCTCAATGAAACCATTTAAAAAGGTACTTTTTAACATCCATTTGATACAACTTAAAGTTCATGTGACATGTAAATGTAAGTGGCATCCTAATTATCTCAAGTCTAGCCACTGGTGCAAAGGTCTCATCATAATCTATTACTTCCTCTTGATTATATCACTTTGCCACCAATCTAGCTTTATTCCTAGTGATCGCACCAACCTCATTTAGTTTGTTTCTATACACCCATTTGGTACTTATGATGGGATGGTTTTGTGGTCTATGAACCAAGGTCTAAACCTTGTTTCTCTCAAATTGGTTCAATTCATCTTACATAGCCTCAACCCAACTTTGATCATCCAGGGCCTCAATGATATTCCTAGGTTCAATCTTAGATATGAAGGCTAGGTTATTCACTATTTCCTTGAAACAGGATCTTGTGGCTACACCCTTTAAGGTTTCACCAATTAGGAGGTCTTTTGGGTGGTCATTTTTGAATTTTCAATCCTTTGGAAGTTCAACAATAATAGAAGGAATTTCTATGGCCTTGGAAGAATTTCCTAAGTCATCAAGATTCTTTGAAGATGAATCAACAATAAGCTCTAAGTCAATGAATGAATCATGCTTATGATCAAATATGTCATCATTATCAATATGATCAAGTTTATGCAAATCAAAAGGACTTGTTTCATCAAATGTAACATGCATGGACTCTTCAACAACTAAAGCTTTTTATTGAAGACTCTATAAACTTTGCTAGAAGTTGAATAACCCAAAAAAACACCTACATCAGTTTTGGAGTCAAATTTTCCAAGATTGTCCTTGGTGTTTAATATGAAGCATTTGCATCCAAATACTCTAAGATATGAATTTTTTCTTCCATTCTATAGCTCATAAGGAGTTTTATTTAAAATTGCTCTTATGAAAAGTCTATTTGAAATGTAACATTCACTATTCACTACTTCGAACCAAAAGTACTTAGAAAGAGAGTACTCATTGAGCATAGTTTTAGCCATATCAATAAGAGTTCTATTTTTCCTTTTCTATAACTCCGTTTTGTTGGGGAGTTCTAGGTGTAGAAAAGTTATGGAAAATTCTCATTTCATCACAAAAGGTTTTAAACTCATGATTAACAAATTCTCTTTCATGATTACTTCTTAAAGATGTGATATAAAAACCTTTTTCATTTTGGATTCTTTTAGCAAAAGATTTAAACTCCTTGAAACTTTCATCCTTATGAGCAAAAATAATAATCAAGTAAATCTAAAGTAATCATCAACAATGACAAATGCATATTGTTTACCTCTAAGACTAGATGTCCTACAAAGGTCAAACAAATTCATATGCAAAAGCTCTAAAGGTCTAGTAGAAGAAACAATATTTTTAATTTTAAAAGAACTTTTGACTTACTTTCCCTTTTGAAATGCATCACATATTTTATCTTTAAGAAACTTGACCTTGGGGAGACAAATTACAAGCTCTTTAGACAGATTATCAATGTGATCTATGCCAATATGTCCAAGTCTCCTATTATCATATAGAGAAACCATACATTCAATATTAACATTATGCATGTTATTTGTATCAATCATATAGACATTGTCAATTCTATGTCTGACAAAAAAATTTGTATTATCCTTCAAATGCTTCACATAGCATTTCTTAGAAGTAAAAGAAATTTTATTTCCCATGTCACATAATTGACTAACACTAATCAAGTTTTGCTTCAATCCATCAACCAACAACACATATTCAAGAGAGGATTTTTCGGTCTTACCTATTTGCCCAATTCCAATAATTTTACTTTCGTCATTGTCTCCAAAGGTTACCTTTCCTCCTTTTTTCTCTTCCAAGTTTGTGAGAAGACTTGCATTACTGGTCATATTCCTTGAACATCCACTATCCAAATACCATGAATCTTCTTTCCTTGTGGATTTCAAGCAAACCTATAAATAATGAAGTCCATCCATTTTTAGGTACCTAAATACTTTTTGGGTCCTTAAGGGTTAGCATCAATATATCCTAAATGCACATTTCTAATATAACATTTGAAGTTTGAATGACCAATGTAATACCCTAGAAACTTATAACTCATGTACATGATTTAGTTCTCAGTATGTGGTTCATAATCCTTGAAATGATGGGAAATAATTTTAGAGACACGGTTAGAAAGCGAACTAGTTACTTTTTCGGAAAGCGGCAGTTTCGGAAACACTGTCGAGAAATTAACAGTACGGTCAACAGAAGAATTTTTAAATTAGACCAGGGGGTAAAAGATCACCATAATGCATGTGTAATTTTGATAAAAAGAAAAAAGTGAAAAACATTTAGGAACATCGAAAAAGTAACCAATGGCAAAATTATAAATAAAATGAACTTTAAGGTGAATAATGGAAATGGGTCCATTGGAGTTACAGAATGACTCTGAAACCATTTTTATAAATAAGTATAAATTAAAATAAGCTTATTGACTCGCCACATTGGAATCCAAATCCTGACAGAATTGTCATAAAAAATTACAGAAGAAGTTGGGATCAAAGTATGATTACTTAGAAGTTTGAGGACTAAAATATAATTTGCCATTATAACTTAATATAAAAGCAACACTTAAACAAATTTTGTTCATATTCTTCCTTCTTCCTCACTTAGGTCGAACCTCCTATCCATTTCTTTCCCCCATTTTTCCAACCAAAATTTTTGAGAAAAATCAAAGAAAACTTAAAATCTAACCTAGTTCTACCATTATTCATCTTAAATTTGCTTGGAACTTTAAGGAATTCAAGGGATTTTTGGGAGGAGCATTTTGGGTGGATCTTCCCTTTTGAGGTAGTCAATTAATTTGTTTAGTTCTATGGTTGTTTTAGATTATTTGGAGGTTGAATTAGATGGGTATGGTGTTAGATTGCATCAATTGATGCAAATTGATGAAAATGCCTAATTTTCCTAACCTAAGTGAAGTTGTATGAATGAGCTTGATGATTTAGTGTTAGTTAATGTTAATTGATGTTAGAATATGTCAATTGGAGGTTAATAGACAACTAATTAGTGGTTAATTTGATGTAGAACACAAGTTGTAACCAAGTTGCCCTAATTGGCTCAATTGGAGAATTTGGGTGAAAAGAAATTTTCCAAAGTATTTGAAAAGCTTAGGTGAGTATTATATGCATCCTTTGACATGCCTAATGTATTGAAATTGAAATTGAAAACCTCATATGAAAACCTTGTTTTGGCCAAAACCTAGTTACTATTCATTGCCTTTGATTTTCTTTGTTTTTCCTTTGTAATTCCATGCTAATTTGATCCTTTCAATTGTGTTTGCTATTGTATATTGGATACCTATTGTGTTTCCTACAATGTGGTTTGTTATTGGTTGAAATGGGCAAGCCAAACTTGCACCTAAACCTAACCAATTGGTTTGCCAAATTGTGCCTACCAAGTGTTTGATAAAATGCCTAGTTCATTTTGTCTTTGGCCTATTGCTTTGTATTCCATAGGCCTACCATTTGAATGCCATTATCGCCAGCGACATTGGCATGCCAGTTGGCCTGTCGATTTTCCTTGTTGAACCAACTTTTGTTCCGTACCTTTGTTGTTTACCATAACCCTTATCCTTTATTGTATATTGTATATTGCAATGCCTTTGATTCAAATACTATTTGATTTGAAAGATATTGAGTTTACTATCAGTGATGACACTGTTATTGCATAATGGTGTCTATTGATATGATATTCATTTGTATTGACCTAAATGTGGTTTGACAGAGCTGCCACTCCGATAGGGTAGCGGGTACATACTGTCGGCAATGTGCATATTGATATTGATGCCCTAGCTGGGAAGGGTTATTGGTCCCGGCCATAAGACCTGATTAGTCTTATGCCTATTTGATATGTGATTGACTATATGATTACACATAGTCTACGTGTTACAGGGCTCTATATCTGTCTTACCATATGATTCCATGACTTGATATGACCTTTGATATTCCTATTGATTTCTGATACTGATTCTGTAAACCAACATGATTGATACTGTTCCATTGTTCCTTTATCATATATATATCATTGTTCCATCCTATTTTGACTTGTGATGCATATAGATTCATTGAGTATCTTATATACTTACCTTTTTCTTGTTTAACCATTTCAGGAGAGGAGTAGATTGTAGAATCCCGTCGTCCGTCATCCGAGGATTTCTGCTACATTTATTTCATGTATATATTTGAATTCTATACTATTTTTGGTGTTCATAATCTAGCTACTCCATGAGGTATATATGAGTTAGCTATGATATGAACCGTTATATATGTATGTGATGATATGATATGATATATGATGATCCTATGATATGATATATTGACTATTACAGCAAATTGCACTAAATTACATAATGAATTGCAGAATAACAAAATGGATGATAACTAACTAAAATGGATAATTAATTGGTGTTTATAGATATTGCATATGATACTGGGTTCTACGGGTGTCGGTCGCTATTGGCATCTCCCGCATCCTAGGACCGTCGCAATCCGAAAACGGGTAGTGACAACCAAATTTTCCATAATAGTGACATCTCAAGTTAATTTTATATTTTTGTTGAGATTTTGTCCTATGGTGTGGTTTGGAGTGATATTGAGGCCAATAATCATATTTTGATTTTGGTCTATAATATGCATTCTTAGATCTTCTAAAATGAGAGTCATGCATGTTATGTCTATGCACAATTGTTTTAGGCCTAGCATTTTTAGGTGGAGGCATGTAATCAATATGAGTATGAGTGCTTGATGCCTTAATAAATGTAGTCTTATATATTGATGGGGCATCCTCTCCACTATAGCCAATTCCATACTTAATTGTAGGATATCTTTGATACTCAAGTATTTTATTCAATTTTTATTTGCCATTACAAAGTTTAGATATGCACTCATTATGAGACTCTAACTTATTTTTCAATAAGGAATTCTTATTTTTTAGCTTATTGCATTCTTGATCTCTAAGATTAATAGCCTTTTTCATTAGAATATTAGATGCAATTAATTCATTTATTTCATTTTTGTAAGTTTCACAAGCATCTAAGACTTCAATTGACATTGCTTTTAATTTATCATATTTATTTTGCAACTTATGATATTTTGAAAGCAATGTATCCATAATTTGTATGACATCATTATTAGAATTAAAATTGAAATTACTAACCTCACTTGAAGATGTATCTTCTTCAATTGTCATAAAGCAAAGATTAGCTATTTCATCTTTGCTATCTTGTTTCTCTTCAACGGAGTCACTTGAATCATCCCAAGTAGCTGCCAATGCCTTTTTCTTAAAGCTTTTCTTATTTTTTAATCTTGAACATTTTGCTTTTATGTGACCAAATTTATCATACTCAAAGCATTTCACTTGATTACCTTTGTACTTTTCATGCTTCTCATATCTTTCAAATGGCTTCTTGCTTTTGTTTTTCCTAAGAATAAGATTTCTTATTCTTTTGGTGAGCAAGGCTATATCTTCATCATCTTTTCCTTCATCACTATCAATTGAAGAAGCCTCCTTGGAAGCAATGAGAGCTATCACTTTATTCTTTTCTTTAATTTTATCTTAAGATAAAGTAATTTCATGTGTGAGAAGTTTTCCTAGCAAGTTGTTGGTTGGGAAGGTGCTCAAGTCATTGGCTTTCTCAATCGAAGCTACTCTTGTCTCCGAATCTTTTTTGGGTAGAAATCTCAAGATCTTACAATTGATGCCTTCTTTAGAGTAATTCTTCCTAAGCTTCCTCATTTGATTTACAATCACTATTAGACGATTATACTTTTCGGATACCTTCTCATTTGGTAGCATTTGGAAGAGCTCATATTCATGAGTAAGAATTTGAATTTTCTTACCCTTAACTTGATTTGTTCCTTCATGAGTGGTCTTAAGAGTATCCAAAATTTATTTTTCCAAAATGTAATGGGAGATTTTGTCATACTTATCTCTACTCAAAGCATAATAGAGAGTGTTTATTGCCTTTCGATTTCTCCCTTTTTTTTTTCCTTTCCACTGTGTCCATTCAACCTTCAGTTTGATGACTTCTATATCATAAACGATTTTTGTAGGAACCGTATAACCCACTTCAACTGTATCCCAAAGATCAATGTTATCACTATCCATGTAGATTTCTATTCTATTTTTCCAATGAGGATAGTCTATGCCATTAAAGTAAGGTGGTCTCATGATGGAGTCGCCTTTAATACTATTGGTTGTTTGGTTTGTCATATGGTTTTTGATCCAAGATGGTTAAATCTTTGAAAGAGTGGATTCAAAACTCTGATACCAATTGAAAGTCTCTTGGCAACCAATAGGGGGGTGAATTAGTTGTCTTATAAAAATTAATAACAACTTAAAATAATTAAAGAGAAGAAGGAAAGAAAATTCACACAAAGAATTTATAGTGGTTCAGCGAAAATATGCCTAAGTCCACTTATCAAGATTACACTTAAGTATTTCACTAACTTTGATCCTTTTACAGGTTAAAGATCAAATTTCAAAGTATTTTGGCTCACACTAGACCTTATAGGTATTTTACAAGAAGGCTCACACACAACCCAAAAGAATTACAAGAGATGAGAAAAAAATTACCCAATAACTTTTACCCAACTCCTAGGAATTAATTATACTTTAATAACCTTGAAGTTTAATCAATTAATTCTCTTTTCAATAAGAAACTCAATTTTAAGCTTAATAACACTTAAATGCTTTGAAGGTATAAATTGATGCACAATAAATGATTGTTGTTGTTATATTAACTTCATAATATCACGATCCACTTTTGGGCCATGACGGTCCTAGGGCACGGGTAAATCTAAGGTCACCGGAAACCCATAAAACCCACTAACACTATCTAGAACAATCAATTATATTCAAAACCATTCATTAATAATCTAAATCCATTTAATAATAGCCAGTATTACTGAAAATTTAACAGAGTTTCCCTTATAATTTTAATCTTATTCCCAAATTATATTTTATAATTTCACAACCCCCAATAAAAATGTACTCCCAATATCATTATCCTTATACCCTCAACTCCATAATTCAACAGACATACATGTCACTTCTAAATCTCTTTCACAACATGTAAATTTCATTTTAACATTTTCAGCATCACTATCATTATTATTATCAATCATTAAGCATTACACATTATAGTCATTCACTACTAATCTTTAATAGCAAATTATATTACATTTTTAATGTCATTTAAATGTCAGTTATTTCACTGTTCATACAACATTATAGTACTTAATCACCTAATTATACACAGTATCATGGAGCTCTAAGAGTTGACACTTATGACCTTTAGAGAATAAAATTCTACTTCGATGTACTTGATGTCCTAAGTTGAAGAAGAAATTGACTTGGAATCAACATTCTCTATCTCATTCCTGTAAAAATTATAAACCACTATATAGTAAGTATAAAATATAATACCTTAGAAATTCCTAACTCACATGCATGATTTAGTTCTCAGTATGTGATTCATAAGTCTTGAAATGATGGAAAATAATTTTAGAGACACAGTTAGAAAGCGAACCAGTTACTTTTCCAGAAAGTGGCGGTGTCGGGAATACTGCTGAGAAATTAGCAATCCGGTCAACAGAAGAATTTCTGAAGTTGACCAGTGGATAAAAGATCACCATAATACATGTGTAATTTTGATAAAAAGAAAGAAGTGAAAAATATTTAGGAACACTGAAAAAGTAACCAAAGGCAAAATCATAAATAAAAGGAATTTTAAGGTGAATAGTAGAAATTGGTCCGTCGAAGTTATAAAATGATTCTGAAACCATTTTTATAAATACATATAAATTAAAATAAGCTCATTGAATCCCCACTTTGAAATCCAAATTCTGACAGAATTGTCAGAATAAATTACAGAAAAAGTTGGGGTCAAAACCTCAATACTTGGAAACTTAAGGACCAAAGTATAATTTTCCATTAGTAACTTAATATATAAGCTATGCCTTAGGATTTTTCTCCGTCTTCTTCTTCCTTTTCCTTCTTGGCCGAACCCTTCACTCTTCCTTTCCCCATCCATTTATTATTCATTTTATACCAAAATTCTTAGAAAAAATCATAGAAAAATTGAATTTAGGCATAGTTTTATCATTTTCCTCCATCAATTTGATTGGAGAGCTAAAGAAAATCAAGGAACTAAGGCTTGAAGAATTTGGCTCCTTCACTCCATCAAGGTAAGAAGTTAGTTTGTTCATTTTAATGGTTTAATTAGATGATATTTAGGTTGAATTGAATGGGTTTTAGGTTAGAATGCATCAATTGGTGCAAATTGATGGAAATGCCTAATTTTCCCTAACCTAATTGAAGTTGTTTATCTTAGCTATGTCAATTAGTGTTAGTTAATGTTAATTGATGTTAGATTATAGTAATTGGTGGTTAATAGACAACTAATTAGTGATTAATTTGATGTAGAACACAAGATTTGGCAAGGTTGCCCTATTTGGCTCAATTGGTGATTTGTTATGGAATTAAATTTTTCAAAGCCATTTGGAAGCTTAGGTAAGTCTTATATGCATCCTTTAACATGCCTATTGTGTGAGAATTGAAATTGGAAACCTTGTATGAAAGCTCACTTTTGGCCAAACCTAAGTTACTATTCACATTGCTTTGGTTTGTTTGATTTTTGTCTTGAATTCCATAGCCATTTGATCCAATATGATGTTGTTTAATATTAGTTCTTTGATACCTATTGTGTTTTTGCAAATGTGGTTTATTGTTGATTCAATTGGGCAAGTCAAATTTGCACCATAACTTAACCAATTGGCTTGTCATTGTATGCCCACCAAGTGTTTATGAAAATGCCTAGTTCATTTTGTATTTAGCCTATTGTTTGCATTCCATAAGCCTACCATTTGAATGCCATTATCGCCAGCGACGTTGGCATGCCAATTACCATTTTCCTTTGCCGAACCAACTTTTGTTCCATGTCCTTGTTCACTACCAAACCACTTGTTGTTGTTCATATGCCATCTATTGCTATGCCACTAATTCTATTGATAACTGATTGATTGATATTGAGCTTATTGATATGGAGGATGTCATTGTTGCATAATGGTATCCATTGATATATTGTTTCCTTATATTGATTTGAATGTGGCTTGACAGAGCTACCGCTCCAACAAGGTAGTGGGAAAATACTGTCGGCGATGTGCACATTGTATTATTGGTGCCCTAGCTAGGAGGGGTTATGGTCCTGGCCATAAGACCTGATTAGTCTTATGCTCATTGATATTGATATGCTACTAGAGACTGTATGTTCGAATATAGTCCATACTGATTCTACTGGAGATTATATGATTTCATACAGTCCATCCTTTTATCTGTCTTTCCATATGACACCGAGCCTATGCTATGTTATTTGACTATTTTGTAACCTGTTATTGATTCTTTATATTGTTATCTTGACCTATTAGTACCATTGTTCCATTATTACCTATTGTTTATTTATAGATGCATATAGATTCACTGAGTATCTTATATACTCACCTTTTCTTTTTTTACCCATTTTAGAAGAGGAGTAGATTACAGAATCCTGTCATCTATCATCCGAGGATTTCTACTAGCTGTTTCTAATGTATATATATTCTGATTCTGTATTATTTTTGATGTTCATAATCTAGTTGCCCCATGGGGTATGTATGGGTTAGCTAGGTAATGAACATATATATATTTATGTATCTGATGATATTTGATGATATATGATAAGTATGTGGTATGATTAGCATAACTGTTACAGCCAATTGCAGTAAATAATAAAATGAATCGCAGAATAACAGAATGGATGGTAACTAACTAAAATAGATAATATATTATGGTTTATAGATTGTGCATGTGATACTGGGCTCTACGAGTGCTGGTCGCCATTGGCATCTCCCGCATCCTATGACCGTCGAGATTCGGAAATGGGTCGTGACATAAAAATACTCTTTGAGTTACATATACATCATGCTACATGCAAAGGATTGGGTAACAATGGAAAATATGAAGGAAACAATATCAATAATAAAGTGTAAGATATGGAGCAGAATCAAATTAACAGGCAATAATATTCGGTATCAATGAAGTGTAAAGGGAACCAGTCATGTTCATATAATAGATATAGAGGGTCCGTAACTGTAGTCGAATATCTCTGTGTTACGTAAGGCGGGCCAGACCTTACGGCTGAGACAAATTCCTTCCTAGCTAGGGTCCCGGACATTTAGCCTTGTCCAGTAGGCCACTATGCATAACACCAATGGTTTTCGCTTACTACCTCATCTGTATAGTAGCTCTGTTATACAAACATGTATATTGAGCCAATGGAGCAATAATAAAGTGCAATGATATTCAATAATCAGTAAATCTCAATAATAATCATATATTCACTAGAATTGTTCAAGTATCCATTTCTATATCAATATCAAGTCAATATTAATTCATCAAATTTAGGCTTGGTCCTTTTACAGTTATATAAAGATATGTTCAGTGCTCAATGAAGAATAGTCATTCAAATTCAATGAATCAAGATATATTAAAGAACATACATCATGATGTACGTATAACTCACCTCTGATTTTTGCCTTTACATTTCCATTCCTTTTCCTTAGTTTTATTCCTTTGCACTTTTTGGTTCCCATTAATCCTCTATGTATTCTTAGCTCTACATATGCAATAAATATTAATTTAGATACCATTTAACATAAAATTACATTACTTGTACTTATATTAAAGAAAATTTCTCAAATTTCCAAGTTCTAGGTTTTGCCTATATAAAACCTTTATTGGCAGCCTATGTTTTATTACCCATATCTGTCTCTACATTTATCCAAATGCTTCAATTCTTATTTCTACTTAAATTAGACATAACTCTAACATATCATAATTCATTATTCCCATTACTATACAATTTATGGTGTCAATTTAAACTTAACCTTACAACCAGCCTTATTGCCCTGCATTCTGCCCTATAATCCTATTCTGGCAGTTTGTACTATTTTATCTATATCTTAATCTATACTTAACTAATTACTGTAATTATTTTTTATATTGAAAATAGACATATTATATTATAATATATCTAAATTTCAGGCTACTCTGATTAATGTACAATTAATAGTGAATTTTTAAACTTAGATTACTATCTTGAAACCTCTATCCGAATAGACCATGTTTCTAAACTTATAATTAATTATGTGTTTATCCAATTATAAAACCATTTTACAGTCATTTATTTAACATATAAATAATCATTTTTCATGTTTTATACTTTCCTTGATTTAGAATCTAAGGCCCTTGAATCAATAGAACTTAGTAACCTATATTTTGTTTGTCGGTCAATTCTAGCAAGTGACACCTATGACCCAATATCTCATAAACCACAAATCTAAATGAAAAAACCCTTTTACATATATAAGACATAAATGAACATTTTTGATATTGAAAACTTCTCCTAATTTTGTCTCTATCGTTCTCTATAACAAAAATATAGTAGCAAAATTTTAGAAAATCTAATTCTAGCCAGTCATGATTTTTGTCCAATTACTCTCTCCTCACTTCTAATTTCATCAATTCTTTTTGCAGACATCAAATTGACATATTTATCTATAACTTTTATGTTTTGACCAACCTCAAATTCATACATTAAAAATTCAAAATTTGAACTACAAGCTACTGTCTTAACACAAATTCAGAATTCCCTTTAAACCCTAATCCATTCTTTACACTTTTATCTCAATTAGCTTAATTATTTACCAAATCAAACCATAAAACTCTTAAATTAAATTAAAAACTGAAGTTTAAAAATCATACTTTAAGTTGAATAAGTGAATTCCATCCTCTTTTCCTCCACCAATAGCTTGAATATCATTTTTTTCACTTCCTTCATCCATGGCTCATCTTATTTCCATCAATTTTCCTAGCTAACTTTCATTGGTTTCTATAAAGAATTGGAAAGTATTTCTCTTTGATATATTTGGCTGAATGGTTCAGCCATGAAGAAGTAAAAAAAAAAACAAATAGACCACTTTACCTTTTATATACTTCAAGGTTATAAGAAAATGGAAAATTCTAAATTTGGCCATTTGTCCAAATTCCATGGAATGTTGACAAAAGTCTTCCAAATAATAAATAAAACAAAAAAAAATTAACTTCATCCACACCATGGCCGGCCAAGTATGGGAATTTTCTAGAATTTTTGATGCAAAAATTATTATTTTATTGGTGGGTTCCATAACTTTTGATAATTGCATTTTTACCCCATAATTTTTCTTAATTATAATTGCCATCACAATTCTTTTTAATTCTTTTCACTTGAGTTCTAAGTTATTTACATTCAAGTCCTATGGAACCTTACATAACCTTTAATACCTCGAATTTACTTAATATTTCAACCTCTATAGCCATAGATTTTTTATACCAAACTCGTTTCGGTAAAACTCCGAAAACCGACTAATTATATCTCTTAATTCCTCTCTTATTCTGTATCTATTTTCACTCATCTTAATTATCATATATTCTTCAATTTATTTTAAATTATCCATAATCCATCTAAATTAAATCATATAAAAGAAATTTACATAAATTACTGTCGAAAATTAATTAAAAATCGTCTAAAGATAAATTTCTCCAAAAGTCGAATTTTCTTATTATTTCCATATTTTTACTATCCATTTGTCTCTTTAATTTCATATTGAATCTCAAATTATTTTTCCTCAATATTTTAGAATTTTAATTCTAAATATCCTCAATTAATTTCTATAAAACTTCTTAAAAAGATTTAAAATTTTTTAATTATCACATTTAAAATTCTTCTATAACAATTATTTTTGAATTTCCTCTGTATTACTCAATAGCTATTTTTAGCCTATTTATTCTTTAATTAATATTATTCTATCTTTATGATTCGCTAATTTCTTACTGTCTATTATACTACAGGGTGGGGCGTTATACATACCATCTCATATAAATAATCTTCAACTTAAAAAAGCCGTTTTGGTCTCACATCATTGCAACAACTATATTTTTGTCAGTTTTCCAAGAGTAGCGGCAGCTACAAACAGAGTAGCGGGCGCTACTTATCTTATACCAAGCATGACTCATCCTTATAATAAAATCTTCACGACTGCAATTTTCAGTGTAGCAACAGTGAATAGTCTTAGTAACGGGCGCTACTTCACAAGTAGCGAACTCGAGAATTCATCCAAATTTCTAAAGAACTTTTGTGTCTCTAAACAAAAATAGTAGCAGGCGCTACTTAACATTTAGCAGATGCTATATCTTAGCTCCTTAAACTCTTTGAAATATGATTCAAATTTTGCGGCTATAAATACTTGTGTGATGGCTGTGAATTACTTAGTAGCAGGCGTTATAATCTTAGTAACGGGGGCTACACTTTCAGACTCAGCTATTAGATCTTTATGAATAGAATGTAACTATTGTGAATAAGAGGTAGCGGGCTCTACATGTTTATATAGCGGGCGCTAATGATGAAAAAATTGCATTATAAAATATATTCTTGCAAATAATTAAGCAAATAATATTAGATAAATAATTAATTATTTATTCTCATCAAAATAAATATGTTAACTATTCGAGATCTAACAAGATTGAATTGTCTCACCATATTTTAAAATAATAACGAACCAATCTCTAATACCATTTGTTGGAGTAAAAAAAAATCTCAATTTATATTGTAACCAAATAATAACAATCCACTCAAAATAAAATTTTTTATTTCAAAAGAAAAAACGTACTCATACATTTCGATAGGTTGTTGCCCTTTTATTTCACTCTCATACATTTTACATGGTACAAATGCTAAACTCCTATTTTTAGATGATACACACAGCCTAACTTGAAACTTCTAGATCACCGACTTTGTAGCTGCCTCTAAATTGTAAAATTCAATTTGATTTTATCAATTTATTTCAGCCGTAAATTCTTATTTCTTGGAGAGTTTGTTTTTCTAACACTCCCCTCAAACTTGACTTTGTATTCTAAGCGTATCTGAGAGTTGGCAGAATACATCAGTTTTTAATGTTTTTGTATGGATCTTCAATTCTACAATAAATTAACTCCACGACTTCTTTTTTTTTTTTTTTTTACTTACACTTAAATAAAATGATGTTTGATATCAATATGTTTACTTCAGCCATGAGATAATAGATTCTTTATTAGTGCTATAACAGATTTATTATCCACATATATAGTAGTCGTGCCATTTTGTATAAGGTATAATTTGCTCAAAATATTTTTCAATCAAATTGTTTGACACGCACAATTGTGATTATAAATACTGTTTCACACATAAAAAGAGCTAACGTCTGTTACTTATTTAAAGATCATGAAAATATTGCTAACCAAACATAGCACTCCCTTTTAAATTTCATGCATCTGCCTCTGTCCTTTCTAATATATATATATATATATATATATAATTCTTTTGACTTTGTCATATTTTTAATCACCATATCCTTAATTGTGTCGCACTTGAAGCAGGCAAAAGTTTAAACTCAATAAACAATGTGTCAACAACACCTTCGACCACGTATAAGTTGCCTGACAAGACAACTCCGAGACTTATTTATTTATTTATCGGATCCTAGGGGGGTTGAGGGGGTTTCTATATTTTTTTACACAATAATTTCTCATGTGATCAATTTTTACTATTTAAAAAATTTTAAAAAAATTATATTTTGATAGTGTTTGATGTAATGAACCTATTGATATATTTTTCATTCTAAACAAAAATCATTTGGACTGCTAAAAGTGCATTAGAAATTTTATATATTATATTTAACGGTCTAGATTTAACGCATTTCTAATGCATTTTTAGCCATCCAAATGATTTTTGTTTAGAATGAAAAATATATCAATAGATTCATTACATCAAACACTATCAAAATATAATTTTTTAAAATTTTTTTAAAATTTTTTAAGTAGCAAAAATTGACCACATAAGGGGCTGCTGTGTAAAAAAATACAGCAATCTCCCTCAACCTGAGAGTGGCGGTAATAATATTAAATATTACATGCATATCTTTATGAATAAATTATTATTTAATTTTTTTTTATCATCCATTAATTATAATTATAGCTGTTAGGTATATTAAATTTCAAGGATATAATTTCTCTTTATAATTTATCAAATTGCAAGAAAATTAATAATTAAATTATTTTTTCCTAAAAAAATATTTTATTATAATTATATATATATAATATGAAAGAGAGGTCACAAAAACATTATTTAATGTAGTAAAAAATATATTAAAAGACCTAATGGAGGTTTAGTGTTCAATTCCCAAAGCTTATAGTTAGGTTAGGCTTTTTTAAATACACTTGAAAAACTAAACCGAAATTTATTATCCGAGCAAAACCAGCCAGTGGCTTGATTCAAGGATAACTCGATCTGAATATTGATACAGTAAAATCTCTATAAATTAATAAAATTTATTATATATAATTTTTACAATCTTAATTCGATTTAATAATTAAATTAATATTTGATTAATTAATATTTTTTTATTTAATATAATTCATTAATCTCATAATATTTTTTTACTATTAAAGAGGGTTAATTATCCTGAATTTATAATAAAAAATATATATTTATTATTATATTATATTTTGATATGCATTTCAATAATTATAATATATAAAAATTTTATGATAATTTTGAGAAATTATATTAACTCATATATTCACCTAATTAATATAGACCTATATTCAATTAATGCGGGTTTCGAAAATTAAAATAACTAAAGACTTTATTTTTTAATAACAAATATAGTAAAAATTTTTATAAATTAATATCGTTAAAATTTATAAATTTTATTAATTAAAAGAGATTAATAAATTTAATGTTTATTTATCTAAAAGAGATTAATTAATTTAATATTTATTTATCTTATTAATTTAAATTGAATTCGTAAAAAATTATTATATAATAAAAGTTATTAATTTATTAAATATTAATTTATAGGGATTTTACTGAAATTTTAATAAAAGGTGATTATATTTTTTTATTTTTTTGAATAAAATAAAATATTTAATGGGTGTTTAGTATGTGCTATTAGATTCTAAATTTCTAAATATTGGGCAACTAAGAGTTAAGTCTTTTTTTTGTTGGGTTAATTACTATAAAATTTTTATATTTTAATGATTATATTAAAAAAATTTATATTTTGATTCTATTTAAATTTGAGATCATTCCATTTAAATCTATAAATATCATAATACCTCTCATTTTTAATATAATTTTCAATCAAATATCATCCATAATAAAAAATTTCTTCACCGTCACCATCGCTAAATTTAATAATATACAATATAAATTAATTAAAAAATTTCAAAATATAAATTAATTAAATCCAAACTCTTAACATAAATTAATTAAACCCAAATGATTTTATTTCTTCAAAATGGATGGTGTACCCGTAAAATTTTTATTAGCATGATTTCAAAGAAACCCATACTAGAACAACCCAATTCATATAACAACCCAATGCTCTTAACTACCAAATTATTTTCCTTGATTCCAGTGCTTCAATTGATAGTGTTGCATTGCTATATTATACCTAGATGAATGATGTTTCACCATTTCCTATAAAAATGATATTTGACGATGGGGGTAATATTCTCCATTTGTGCAGCACAAGGCAAATACTGCAGATTGAAGCCTAATAACACTCAATTTCAGACTAAATGTTCCAACAAGATCGAAAGTATGTCTCTATTCTACAAATCTTAATACAGATTTTGTAATGAATTATGCTTTTATAATTTTTCTTTAATCATCAGTGGAAGATTTGAATACTATGGCATGAATACAAACTCCTCTATCCTTAACCATTTCTTAGCTGACCCAACACTCTCATGTCCCTGTGCTTTATAATAAACCAGTAAATTTGAGCACATATACTCCAATTCTCGAATCTTGTAAACGCCCAAACCTAAGGAAATAGGTTCACGCTCAAATTCGCTGCACTTTCGCTCCTTACTACTTTAATCGTCGCCATCTTCACAGCCGCGAACACCAATCTGCCACCACCGAACGTCATCGGTAGCGAAGCAACTTGCCATTAAGTTTTCTGATATAAACACTAACGTGGGCATATCATTTATGTCGTCTTTGATACGCATTTAAATTGATGGCTTGCAAAACGTGGATGAAACTCACAGCAATTAGCCTCTGCCCCCATTAACCAATTGCTGGGTTTCGTGAAATTAAAGAATGAATCTTTATTTTGATGGTAAATTGCAAATTTCAGATCTTAGTTTGCCAACTTGCAAATTATTTTTTAAAAATTTTGTTTTCTTTTGAATTTATTTGTTTGAATTTTTATTTTGAATATTTTTTTTTTTTTAAGAAGAGGAAGAAGGGTTAAAAGAGAATGGTTTGGTGGAATTTAATGGAATATTTTAATGGGAGTATTTTAAGTATTTTAATAAATAATTTAAGTAAAAGTTGATTTTTCTTTCTTATTAGACTAATGAAAAAGATGAAAAAAAATGAACGAAAAAAATCTCGTACTCTACCGGAGTTAAAATATAAATTTTTTTTAATATATCATAGTAATTAACTTTTCTTTATTCCCTTCACCAAATACGGTGTCGCAACTTGCAACTTCAGACTGCAATTCTTACCAAGCATTTGTGTCCTATAAACCAATCTATGAGACAAAATACCGCCCTTGCCAAACTCCAAACCTTTTGCCATGGCCCTATCTCAGACATTATATATGTGAAAATTCCAATATTTAGCATGAAACTCTCCTGCTTTCATGTATATATGAATATATTAAAAATAGCAAAAAAAAAAAAAAAAAAAGAACTAAAATTTATGCATTTAGTCGTATCTAAATTCTTTTTTTTTTTCTTATTTTCTACATAGAAACTTTAAATTGATATAGGATATGTTTAATAACTAAGATGATATGAAATAAAAATCTCAATTTCGACAAAGAATAGGAGACTCAAATAACTATTAATTTTGAGTATTTTCTAGCATATTCCATAATGAGTGAGATCATTAACAACAAAATGAATTCACAAGTTAAAATTTGAATAGGATTTCAAAATAAGCAATCAACAAGTCTTTTAATGCATAAGTTCGTACCAAATCTATATATTGTGAAGAAACAACATTGTAATTTAGTTACATCTAGTTTAATACAAAAATAGAAGTAAAATTACCATAAAACGAAGAATAAATGTAACATATATAAAATAAAATCTAAGAACTAGAGTAGAAAATTAACTTACAAATTTAATGAGAACGAAAAGCAATTTAGAACTAACAATAAATGTTGTGCTTCATTAAAGGATAATATTGAACAACCAAAGGAGGTCAAACAAATTAAGGCTAGCTAGGCATGAAAGACATTAAGAATAATATATAAATCCTTGTAAAAACACTAAACCATTACATTAAAGAAATAAAAAAATTCACTTGTCATTATGTGCAAGGATTCCACCCAATTCAACGAATGAACTCTTTAATAAAATCAAATACAACCACTCAGATCCATCCTTAATTAATATATAGATTTGCAATTTTCATTACAACAAAGAGAGAGAGAGAGAGAGAGAGAGAGAGAGAGAGAGGAAAAAAAAGAGAGTAAAACATATATAAACCTTCACTGCATGTTAGCTTAAATCACTTGCTAAATATTAGACAATATATATAAAGCTTCGTTGCATGTTAGTCCTCAATAAAAGGGCAGAACACTAGCCTTTGCTTGCAATAAACTAAACTTACAATCTTTTGGTGCACAGCTCCTTACCATTGATCAGTTGGGTGTAAAGGCTTTTCAAAATTCAGATGTGCCTCATCCCAGAAAAATAACGGCTCATGTAACAGATGAAATCCTTCTTGTCCATCCACAATTCTTTTGTAGTAACATTTTCTGATCTGTTGGGTCTTAACACCAAGACACAGACAAGCAGCAACTGCATGTTACTGAGAAGTGCCACTTCAATCAAATAGCACGCCCCTTAACGACAATATTTCGGTGCTTGAAATAGCTGAGCCTTCATCAGTCCCATATGTCTCGTCTCACTCTAACTCTTTCACCCTTAAAGTGGATATACTTCCATTTAGACATATACTTCTTTAGAACCAACTTTTTCTTGTCTTCCTGGCCTAATTTCTTGAAGGCACGCATGACTCTTCTGACAGTATCTTCATCTGGTCTCACATCCAATTCTTCCATGTCTGCAAATACCTGAGTTTCTCAACAATTAAAATTATGTTCAATACCAAAACAATGATGCATATGTGAATTTGATTTCATGTTCAACTAATTCTAGTAGTATATTTTGGGGAAAAAAAAGCATGGGAACTGATGAAACAGTTTCGTGTAAAGGCATCAGAGATGGAAAAGAGAAAAGAGCTGGTTATATAAATACCTCTATTATCTCATCTGGCATGTTATGATGATCATATAGAGATATCATTCTTGAAAACAAGCGCTTTGAAATAGAACGCATATGTGTGTGCAAAATCATGTTCCACAATGACTCGGCTTCATCTACCCGATTATCCATATCAAATGCTAGTAGAAGGGTATCATACGTTCCCATTGTGGTTCCTTGACCTTTGCTCAACATCCACTTTGCTACCTGAGTACTGCAGAATGTTACAAGCCAATAGAATTGTATGCATCCAAGTCCAGCTGAACAATGCTAAACATTTACAAGTATAATGGCAAGAGCTAATTATTAAAAATAAATAAGTAAACAAAAGAAAACACCGGATAAATGACATTCAACAAAATGGTCCATGCATTTTCTCTCACAACAATATATTCATAGAATCGTACTTGAATTACACGCACCCACTGACTCCTCTTCCTAAATATTTTTAAAGCTTTAGCCACAGCAATCAATGGAAACTCCATCTCCCAAGCTGTCCATTTATCTAATACACCATAAACAGCTTCTTTCTCATTAGGAAGTTCAGATACCTATTGTTTCAAGCCAACCAAGAAAAATAAGTTTGTAGACAGAGTTGTTAACCTCACAGAAACTTCAAACAGTTCCACTATGTAAAATATAAGAATGATTAAATAAACTTACAATTCTAACAAGATTTAGTGCCTTTTCTCCGGATCTAGTTGAATCACTTTTCTTCCACAAGTGGTGCGTTCCTTTTCCTGCCTTCTTCGCTATTTTCCTGCATTAATGCTGGGATTTCTAAGCAAAACAATTGTGATTACATAAAGTAAAAAATTAGACACATTCTGTTAAGTATAGTCAATCAACAACAAAACAAACATTCATGGTATTTACAACAAAAGTGAAGAAAAAGCTAAACCAGATATCATTAATAAATGATGGCTTGCGGATTGTGAAGAAATGGAAAATACCTACTCTCATCAGCTTTCAAATTAGATTTTTGTTGTCTAACTTGATTGTAAGAGCACTTGACACATGGAACACTTGTTTCCTGCACATAAGTAGAATTTTTATTGAGGCTTCCAAATAACCCATAAATAAAACTGTAACAGCTTTTCTTGATTGCTTTTGTTGTAAGGCTAGCAACTCCTATCGTCTTCTGCAACTTGAAGAGGTAAAAAAAAAAATAAAAAAAATCTTAGCTCTAATTTAGAAGTCTGGATCAGCTAAAATTAGGAGTTCAAGTACTTCTAAATGAGAATCAGTTTATGTCTATGTGTGAGGTAAGGGTGACAATTCATGTTAGTGGGTCGTATTCATATCTTGTTGACCTATACCCATAACATGATAAGGGTCATCTAAATCCGAATAATATGTTTAAAATTTTATTATTTATTATTTATTATTTTTTTAATTTTTAACATTTAAAAATTATTAAATTTATTAATTTAACCCTGATTAATCTATAATATTACAAAAAATATAATTAAAAGCAATATTTTTATATACATAAATATTTTATAGATCATCAATGTATTGGGTTAATGTGTTAATATAACATGATATGGGAATGTTAATGGGTTAAGTTGTCGTTTTCGGATTGGTGGGTAAACCTGCGACACATGATTATTTTTATATCACAATGGAGTCAACATAATATCGGTACGACATGATAACCCCCAACTAAAACCCGCTAATTCTATATTGGATTCATTTCATGTTTGATATTGCCACCCCTAGTATGTGGATTAATTTATATCAATTGATAACGGTTGCAATGCTTTCTTTTTCAATAGAGTTTATCAATAAAATTGGAGAATTAGTTTTACCAATTTTGCATCTTTTGCATTTTGGGATGCAATTCAAACCTAGATATGGTGCTTATGGAAGCCCAATAAATTTTAGAGGTAAAGCTTAGAAATCTGTAATTCCTGATAGTTGAGCAACTTTAAATACAATTCAGGTCCGAATTGCTTTTCATTATTAACAAGCTACCCTAAAATTCTATTCATCACTCTCCAATTCAAAACTCCGACATTCACAGTTCTCTAATCCATATATTCCAAGAAAGAGTGCACCCATGTATTGGCAGAATAAAATTCAACAACCTTCTCAATAAAAAAACAAATATTAATAAAATTCAAAAGAAAACCAAATTGATCTCCAAAAAATTCATTCCATTCCCTTTATACTACTGTAATTGAGTTTCTCATACACCTAACTCCAAAAAATTCTAATAAATTCAAAAGGAAGTTGCCCTTAATTGCTACCAAAACATAAAATTATATATTATAGTGAAATCTAACTTCATGATTTTTCTAGTCAAATTATAATGACGAAATAAAGAAAAGGTTTTTATTTTGAAAAAAAAAAATATAAACCTCATTTCAGTATAAAATCCAATTCAAAAAATTAAGAAAATGTAGAAGGAAAAAAAAAAAAAAACAGAAGCCTACCTTGTATGGATTCACAAAACTGGACCTCCTGTTAAGAACAAGAAGAAGAGGTCTGTGACCAAACCCCAAGAATCTCTCATGAAGAACTTGAGCATAAGGAAAGCGGCCTCTCCATTCAAAATTTGCAATTGATTTGTCTAGCATTTCTATAATCTTATTGTCACAATGTTTCAGGAATGGAAATCTGAATGCACACGAGCTAGTGAAGAAAACTTACCAATTTAAAACCTTACAGCAATTTTCGAACACAAATCAAAGAAGCTTCAAATGGATTCCACCTTTGAGTCAGAGTCATTCAATTTCTGGAAAATTATTTGATTGCCGATTATAAGGAGCTCAGCATGTTGGAATCGGACGTGAGAGGTGAGGTGCTGCGGCGGTTGTGGTGATGAAGGGTGTCTTCCCGTGGAGAGAAAGTTCGAAAGAGGAAACTGAAGTTCATTAAACGGTGAAAATTTAATTTTATCTTTGATCTGACGGTCAAGTTTGGGATATCGGATAAATGGCTAGGATTATGCTTTGGAAGCTACTCCTACTATAACGGTGAAGATTAAAAAGGAATATACAGTTAGGCAAGATTAATCTGGTTTCAAGATCTAATCCAATTACGGGTTGGTGGAAGGGTTCAAAAATATATAAATTTCTGTTGTATTGATTTTTAAGTATTTAAAAAAAAATTGTAAAATTTTTTAAAAATCATAATAGTATTTTTTATAACGAATCTAATGACATATTTTTTATACAAAATAAAAATCAAATAAATCTAAAAACATATGTTAAAAATATGTTAAATCTAAATCATTAGATTTTAACGATGTAAATTTAATATATTTATATTACATTTTTTGAATTCATTTGATTTTTATTTTATATAAAAAAAAATATGTCATTGGATTCGTTATAAAAAATACTATAGTATTACGATTTTTAAGAAATTTTACATAACTTTTTTGGGCACTAAAAGCCAATACAGCAGGACACATCAACCCCCTCAACTCTCCAATTACAGAGTTGAACTACAATTAATTTTTATTTTTTTTTTAATTTTCTTATTTATTTTATCTATTTAAAAATATCAAAATACTAAAAGAAAATAAAGAAAATAAAATTGATTAGTAACAATATATTTATTTCTATAATTTATATCTGGTGAATTTTCAAATAATTCTTAAACAATAAATCAAAAAATATTTATTTACATTGAATATATGAATTTTTTTTTTCATATAATCAATCAATGAGTAATAAGATATTTTAATTAATATAATTTTTTTATCTTTTTTTTACCGAGTGAAAAGACATCAATACTCTTTTTACATCAATACTCTTTTTTACTCCACATATTTTTATCTTATTGAATAGATGCATATACCTAGTATAGACAAGTATTGTTTTAAGAAATCTTATATGACTACCAAACTCAAAATTTTCCTTCTTTATCTTTGTAGACACCATATTTTGTCCAGAGTTTTTTTAAAATATATATTCCTTTTAAAAATATAGGATTTTAGTGTAAAATATCAATAATAATTAAAATTAAAAAAAAAAAGGAATTGAAATTCTTATAATTTAAAATATGTATTTTGACAAAATAAAAATAAAGTTTAATTTAAATTTTAGCATTGTTTTATTGTGATTTGTGGACCCAAGAAAAGAAAATTCAAAAATTTTAGCCTAATCTATTTAACCCCAATTCAAACTAGCCCAAGCTCAATTTCAGCCCCAATATAATCTGGCCCAACCAAATTAAACCCAATTTAATTTAGCCCAACCCAAACTAGCCCAGAGAGCTAAAAATTCTGGAACAAGGGAAAAGGAGGGCATTTTAGTATTTTTATTCTTCTTTGGTTTGTTATATAACGTGTAGAAAATATGCAGGATGGGAGGTTTTTGGGGTCTTCTTAGCTGGGATTTTCAGAAGAAAAAAAAAAAGAATAAGCAAACAAAAAAAGAGTCAAAAATCTTGTTGCTCTACTTTCTCTCCCACACACGAACACACCATCCTCTGCCTCTCCCCAAGCTCCCTCTTCTTCTCTGCTCTCGGGCCCCAGACAGAAAAAAAATCGAAAAACCCACAGCCTCCCCATCCATGAGAAACACAGCTCTCCCAACTCCATAAAAACCCCCTTAATTCCCACACGAAACTCAGCTCTCCCTCAACGAAAAACGAAAACCCTTTGCTCTCTCTGGCTCCTGAAACCCTCAGCCCTCAGCCCTCTCTCCCACACCCGAAACTCTCAGCTACCTTGGCTCTCCGCACTCTCCTTCTGTGAGAGCAACCCACTGTGCTCAACTTCGAAAATCAATTCGATTTTTGAGCTAAGTGGGGG